>WHPZ01580758.1:0-31072 GCA_016617965.1 Macrosiphum rosae
GAGGGGGGGGGGGGTGGTGGCAGAGGCGACTTAGGGTTTTACCGTTGGCCCCTGTGCAGCCGTCCCACTGTTAGTAGATGTATAAATTTGTTGTTGTTAATTATTATTATGTTGCTATTGTAACGTTAAAAGTTGGTATTTCGATTCTCTTGAAATCCTTTAATGTTTTAGAATAAAATATTAAATAGGTAGGTAGGTAAGCAAATATGAATTATAAATTTCAAAATGCAATTTTATAGTCCATATAATCCGGGTTCCAAACACGGTAAAAAGTCCAAAAAGCAAAATAAATTCAGTAAAAATGTAATGGATCAAAATGTTAGCTGACAAAACTCGATTTTAGTATATGAATTGCGTTTTCAAATCCTTCCAGAGTGAAATCTCATTCATTTCCACTCGTACACTTATACATATTATATTATAATAAAGTATTATATCATATAATGCCGTAAGGTACCTACTTCTATATTTAACGTCAAGTAAAGTATGTATTGCTGTAATTTATACAACCATACATTATATGATGAAAAAAGGAGAATTTCGATTAGTATTGTAGACGAACAAAGAAAAAAAGCCTTCGTTCGAAAAGTAGTGTGTTCCGGAGCAAACCGCACACAAATCATGATTTATAATTTATTATATTTTGACAAGCGTATTTCGGATGATGGGTCCATGACGAGGTTCGGTTTGGCGGGCGCGGTGGGTTCGACAATCACAATGTATCGAATCGGTGTGAATAAAAAAATATAATAAAAAATAAAAACCCGCATTTCCCATCTTATACAGTATCGTTAAGGTGTATATTTTAAAATGGCGTGCGAGCATAGATAAAAAAAATGTATATGTTTATATATAAAGTAATTTATTTGCTGTCGTCGTGGTACGAGGGATGTGTGTGTGTGTGTGTGTGTGTGTGTGCGCACAATTGTGCGTTATACAATATCGTCATTTACATAAATCGAACTACAGTAATACGAGCTGCGTGCCTTTGCTAAATCGGCCAAGAAAATGACGGTCGGTGTGTGGATGAAAAGCTATCTGATAAATTGCGGTTTCTAAATCGTTTCGCGCGAGTTCGTTTCGACACGAGACGATAATAATATAACGTTGCTGTTTCTTCCGACTTCTAATCAAATATATTAATGTCCGAGCCAAGGTCGGGAAAACATAATATCGTGTGTACATTTCGTATACCTACACACATAAATATTATTATACAATACATATACAGTACATAATAATATAATACCCAAAAAGAACCTAATAACAGAGTGGCGGGTTCGGTGTGCCGGAAATCGTTAATGAACGTCGCGAGAAATGACTTGTAATGCGATTGAGAATTTTTGTTTGACAAATTATTCACCGACTTCACTTATCATCAGCGACGTCATTGGTTCAAACTTAATATGATGTGTGGAAGCGGTCTATATACAAAAATATATTTCTTATTTTATGGAACAAAATTACAGGTTGTCATTGAGACATAATCGAGCTGTAAATAAATTATTTCTAGTCAACTGTACGAATAGCTAATGATCTATTACATTTTCGAACAGAGCCGTTTTAAAAATAGAAATATTGCTTATTTAATCTGGGCATATGCAGGAACAATACTAGTTTATATAATTATGTTATATTATCTACAAGATGATTCACCAAGCATGACCATGTCAGTTTTATCATTAATAATTAATATGTTAAAATTATAACTATTTAATTTTGAAGTATAGGACCAAAGGACAATATTTTTAAATACTTAGATTTCTTATACAATTTAATTTATGTCCTGTTGTGATAACCTAATTCCTTTTGGTCAAATAAGAATCAAACTTTATTCATGTTAATTGATAATAAAATGACATTATGTTGATAATATCAATATAATATTATATCTGAATCAAAATTATAACGAGTAGTTTTGAGTTATTAAAATTTACAAAGTATAATAGTCCATAAAATATAGTCTTATAAATTGTGCCCCAAAATTTAAAAATATATGTTATATACTTACCCGTATATTGGAACTTATATTATATTATATTATACTCATATATAGTTCTTAAAAATGATAAAATATTGTCAATTGCAATCATTTTTAAATCTTCGACGCATTATAGTACACAAAGTTAAATAACCGAAAAACCGTTGATTCGAATTTTGAATTCGATACAAAATTATATTTATTTATTATTTATATTATATTGATTATATTATAGGTTTGTTTTTTTTTCCTTAGATCTTTTCCATGTACGTTTTCAAACACGTCATCTCATTATCAATTTACAGGGAAGAAGTGTGACTCCCATTTTAAAAAAAGTTGATATCGACACATTGTTACGTAATATTATAAACACAAGTGAATTGAAAAAAACGTTCCTTAAGTTCACTTATAAATTCCATAAATCAAAATGGGGCTGGGCACGATTGGTGAATCAACTTGATAATTTTTCCTCGTTTGAAATGAAGCATATTTTATGACTCACATTCGACGCTTTAAAAATATACACGAAATTTGTTTTACAACTATTTAATATAATTATATATTCGGTTCGCTTGAATTCGGGACCAGTACTGCAATCGATATTTTGAAGCGGTTTATTACGAATACGTATAAATCGCTTGTATAATACATACCATACCACTGTAATAATATGAGTTTTTATAAGGTGTGATGGTGTATAATATTTTATTATACATCACGAAACTACGGTAGCAATGCGTTTCCCTGCATATCAGCCAGTTTTTAAATTTGTAGACCTCATTGCACTACAGTAAGTTGAGAACAATTGCTTATACATCTGTGAGCTCAGTAATAATAATTATATGTTTCTCATGTATGGTTATATCTGTCAGGAATCTCAATTATATAGTAAACTAGCTGACACAGAAATGGGTTGCTATTGCTAGGTTTTTGTGATTATGCTAGCAGTATATTATCAGGGAGGCAATCTACCTGCGGTTGATCGCGAATCCCGAGTGGTGGGTAAGTAAGTGTATAATTTAACTCTAAAGTATCAAAGTTATACAATCAATTAATATGAAATCCTAAACTAACCTAACCTAATCTAACCATATTTACTAAAATCCGATTAATAAAAAAAACCAAACATTCGGTATATTTAAAGAAGATAAATAAAAAGTAAAAATAAGAAAAAAAATAATGCAATTAATAATAATTATAATTATAATTATTAATACCTATAGCAACCATTTATTAATAAACATTTAAAAAAAATAATGCTAAAACAATGTAAAAAATGAGATGGTGGTTCGAACTTGAGAGCCCTGTTAAAAAGCCTTGTTTGAGAACCTACTCGGGTTAGACATCTAATTTACCTTTTTCCGCGACAAAATGTAGACTATGTTTTTCCCCAAGGTCTAATTTATCTCTGTACCAAATTTCATAGCAATCGGATGAACGGTGTAGGAATACATAAAAGACACAGGTGCAAACATTGTTTGTCGTTTATATATGTATTAGATTAATATATTTACTACTTTAAACTTATAAAAATTAATATAAAATATAATCATCTATTTTTAACAACTTCAAGAAACTAGTGCATCTATAGCCATGTATTATGTACATATCGATGACATAATATCAGTAAATTAGGTATAATAATATAAAATTGAATAATATAATGTAATGTTTTTTATCTTAACAATTCATATTGTTAGTTGTTATTCTGTTTATTATTTGTAATACCTACCAAATAATAATGTGACTAAAATATTAAATAACTGGCGCGGTGTATATGCAATTTCGGTACATGGGCGTGTAGGTGGCTCACGACCACGAACATAATATTATACACTGTTAGTTAGCTCTCGACTGTAAGTTAACGACGCAGTTGACTCTTGAATTTAACATTAAATTCCGTAGCTGTTTTATCTACACGAAACTCTTTTATCATACAGGGTACACCATAGTAAGTTATAATCATGGATTTGGGTCAGGTGTTACTCATCGATGGTTGGTGATAAATAGATGGGCCTTTGACCGTTGTGTTGGTGGACCAGTGCAGTTTCAGTTGTCTCAGTCATGTCTCGATCCAAGGCAAGGTTAGCCATAGGGGGGAAGAAGAAATTAAACCCCAGATTTGGGCCCCTGATTAACATTATAATATACGTAATTCAAACACTCAATTATTTAAATCACCGATGGATTAGAATCTATATAGAAGAGATAAAATAATGTTTGTAAAATATTTCGACCGCAGCCATGGTCACTGTGTGTTATCAGACATTTTTTAAAACCAACAACAAGTCAATGGGAAATTCCACATCAGATGACTGCACGAGTATTCCAAAATTTCAGAAAACTCTAAAGCAAGATGTGTGTCCGAGAAGATGGAAAGCATATCGATGATGGTGTGTTCCATACAAAAACTGCACTTATTACTGAATCTTGTAAATACAATTAACATTTAATTCAATCAACTGTTTGGGTTTAATTATTTTTCTTTAAATCCACCCCTTTGTAAAGGCGCCCCCGGTATATAATATTTCGTATCACGCGCACGATGACGTGTACTGCGTAGGGAAATATGCGGTGGGTGTACCATCTTCAGATTATAACTTGATAATGTACGTGGCAAACAGTTCGAGGATCTATTATTATACAAGAAAAACACACATAACTTGTATAACGTATGTAATGTAATCAATTTAAATTGTATTTAAATGCCACACTCTAAAAACACTCAATACGCATCCGCATAACGTGTTTTACGTACCAAACAAACAATAATATGTGACAGTAAACATCACGAAATGTATTTATATTATAATATATCCCAAACCTAGTCTAGAAAATATTTTTACAAAGGTGAAACAAAAGTTTATTTTACATTTATTTATTTTTCTTCTTGCTTGAGTTATATACAAATATTATTTATGCACATTAAACATCTGGGCATATTATATACAGTCTGTGGTAAAATACAACATTATGTCTAACCACGAAAAATCATCTTACACTATATGTTTACTTTTGGCTTACCCACACACTATTATCATATAAGAATACAATTATCATAATAATCATTACCTATAAAAATAAAATGTATACATGTTAAATTTTGTAATTTGTGAACATTTTCTGTAATTTTATATAGGTATTTGGTACTTGACTAGAATATTATAATTTTACTTTTTATATAGTGATATTCTAGATCAACTATTGTTGTTAACTATTATTTTTTATTAATTTAGTTAAATAATAAATTCAGAAACTACACGTTCGACATTTAAAATATTATTTTAGATACATCAACATTTTGAAAAAAAAAAAATCATCTCCAATTTACAGTAAACAAAGGGCTTCTCATTTTGAAGGAAGTTTGTTCAGGACACTTCTTAAACTTCATTAAAAATCTAAGTATGATATTTAATACTTTACAATTTAATAAAAAAAATCAGAATTATTTGAATAAATGCATAATTAATGGATAAAATGGTAGGTGAGCATGCTTGGTGAATCGACCTGCTGTATATTATGCAATATAATTTGTATTTTTTTTACAGGGACATCAAAAAGTTCGCCTAATATGTATTTTATATACCTACTCTAAAACGACCCCAGGGAAGAGATTTTTTTTTAACATTTTGTTACTTATCAACTAGTCTATCCTCGAAGTCTCGAACCGTGGCTAATCCTTCCAGATCACGTGTATACTTTTTTCCTCATCTGTGTGTAGAAAAGCGCACGTTCTACTACCCTGCGGGGGTATTTGATTTTGTTCACGATAAAAATCACGTCTAGGTAGGTATATCACAAGAAAAAACCCATCAATATCTCATTACGTAAAATTGAGTGTCCAGTCCGACCCTTGTGCTTGTTATAATATCATGGCGTATAAACACATTCACATCGTCTTAATTAAATGAAAAAATAAATAATAATAATAAAAGATTTTTTTAAATTGAAATTCTGACTACTTAAAGACATAATGCGGTTAGTTAATTATATATATTCTTTTTTGCCATTATGCCCAGTATGATCACGAAAGCTGTGCATTTACTATGCATTAAATGCATGTTTTATGTAACTTTGTAGAAGGAAATAAGTTTGGTCAGGATTTGATTCACATAATTTGTGCTTATACAAAATGCATTTGCATATTTTTGCATACATAAGGCTTTGTAAAAATGCACTATAGTGTTATTGTACACAATAAGTAGGTAGACAGCTATACACTGTGTTGTACAGCACAATATTTTCTTAAAAAATTCTTATTTATCATACTTTAATACCTAGGTAATACATTTTTGAATTTGAAGAAATAAATTATAATCTAATAGTAGGTCACAACAATAATGATAAGAAGACAATTATCTGAGTTAATATTTTTATATATTATATTAAATTTACACCTACGCTTTTGAGTGTTGAGAAGTTTTAATGTTAATGACAGTTTTGTTTTGTGACGTATTTGGCTTATAATTCTACACGGGTGTGTAATAGTGTGCATGAATATATTTTTTCTTGTTTACATATTTTTTTTTTACAGAGGACGAGTTAAAAAAACTCGTTACGAAATTTCAAGCCGACGTCTGTACATTGAATATTGAACACATATCGTATACTTTGGAGAAACAGACGTCTTTCCCAAGTGGTAAAATAACAAAAATCCTTGTCAAAATAATATAGGTTTGGATGTTATGATATGCATAATAATATGTACATACACCTACGTCGTACATTAGCATTATATTGAACGCATCCGTCTTGAACGATCAAATCTCCGGATGAACCGGAAACGTTTTTAGTCCATCATATTATTATTGTGATCATCAGGTCGAGATTGAAAATGCAATAATACTGCTCCGCACTATCGCACGCATTGAAACTTGTTGCCATACGAATAAATAAAAATCGGAAAGTATGGAGAGTGAGGCGATGATGTTATCGGTCTCATACAAATGTACATGGACCTAACGAATAATAACTTATTGTGATCACCGACTATCCGACAGCAGTAAGTTCATAGGCAGTATTTGGAAGGGAATGAGTTATTCGGAGGCGCATTGCTTATTTTTCATATTATCGACATAAAAAGTTATAACTATAGATTCCTTGAGATTTAGAGTGTTTATATATATATTTTTTTAATCTCTACACCTAGGTAGGTAGCTAAAGGGGAGCTAATACACGATTTGTTTTGTTTATTTATAGGGTTGTCATTGTATGATCGCATATTATAATACTATTATAGTTAGTAGATAATGATTTATGGTGAAAACATTTGTTTATAAATGTGTATTTTGTAAAAAAAAATAAATGAATCATTGGTACGGATAACGCCTTGCGGGGCAGTTGGTAAATAAAAATATATAGCTCATGTAATGAAAGTGTACAAAATTTGGGGTTATGGCGGTCAGGGTGTCGTGACCGACACGAATCTAGAGCCCTCAACAATTTACCCCAAATTGCGTCAACGATACAAGTCGCAGTTCGTCTCAAGCCTCCATTAAATCAATCTCGTCGTTCTTGAAGTCCGTCCAGACACTGCTTCGTCGTACTCGGATTTTGGGGCAGGTGTGCGCGGGAAAAAAGAAAACGTCCGTAAAAGTTAATCATTCCGAACGTTTCGTTCCGTTTCGCTTCAAATCACGCGATTAACACTCCGTATGCAATTTAAAATACGGACACGTATAAGCGTGTCATTAGCGTTCGGCAGACAATTCGAAACCGATTAGATGTGTGGGCTGTGTGTTATGAAGTGTTGAGCCTTATGCAACGTGTTACCCCGTTCGCAGCAGTGTTTTCTCGGACCGCTAACGACCGTTTTCGATAGCCGTTAAATTCAATTGCTTCCCGAACGACTTTTCCGCTAACTTAAAGGTTTTCTTTTTAATTTATTTATTTTTCCCTCCCCCACGCCGAGGGTCTAGGTGCGCAACATTATATTATTGTTATCCGGTGGTGCTGCAGTCCCTTAATAATGGGTTCAGTTGTTGATATTTTGGTAAAATGTATTTATTTTCCAAATTACTTTTTTATTATTATTAATATTAAAAACGTACAACGTACTATGTACAATATAAGTACAGGTAATATGATTTTAAACGGTTTTTGAATTTTCAAATATAAAAATAAATAGGTAGCAATCGAATTATTATTTTTTTTCTCCAATCTAATTGTATACGTTTGACAACTATCACGCAATATAAGTGTCACGTTTGTTATGTGGTATGTTAATATTTAAGTTATTTTACATTATCTGTAATCACATCGATCATCCAGTGACGCATAAATATATAACACATAGGTATAATCGTCGCAATATATTATTGATATATACCGGAAAGTCTTATGCCACATTTGCAATACCATTTTATATAAATACTTCGTTTGAAGTTTGATTTAAAAATGTCAAAGACAACTAAATACGAGTTATCATTGTTTTTTCGAAGGACACTAATAATTAAATAATATGAATGAAAATAGTGCGCATGAAATGGATAGACTATGTTTTTATTATAGGTACATAATATTATTGTATTGCTGAAGTTATTGCGATGACACTATCTTAGCACTTAGATTATTTATACTTAGCTCTGGTGCTTAGCCAAACCCTCCAACTTAAGCCGTATTCAATCCAAATGTATCCGTCAAATCATTAAAGTCCCATACGCTATTTATCAAACCATGAAGTGTGTCCATAATGACGTCTCTATTCTATTCCCCTCGTCCAAAGTCTGAAGTAAGTCCTACACTCTTTACGAAATACTTCAATCCTGCCTATAAAACTATCGAAACACTTCAATAAAGTCTTCTTCACAAACCCTCAATTAACCTGATACCTATACTAAAGCACTTACACTTATTGTAAAAAAAAAAAATTATATATTGTGTAATAAACAATTTAAGTTAAAAAATAAATAAAAATATACTTATTTAGTTTTTAGACTCTTTAGTTAACTATTTTTCACAAGAAGCAAAGTACGATGTTATTATGATACCACATGCAGCGATCGAATTCGAATAACTGTCCATTTGATTGGCTCTAATGACTTAATTAAATTGTTTATTTTATTTATTTGACTTTTTCAACGACCGGGCAGTAGAAACCATAAATTAAATAATAATAATACTTTTTTTTTCACCTCAATACATTAAATTTTAAGAACCGACGAAAACATAATAAATTGAAAATATTCCAATGCGTAAGTACATCTCTCTTGGAGAACAAATTTTTGTTTCCCTTGTTTTCAGAGTAGAGCTAGCTGTATCGACAGTGGTAACTATCTATCTAATTTTGGGTTAGGTCTGACCAGTCTAAAATACTCTTATTTATTCGACTGGCACACGCTACGTTTATTATATAGTCATATTCAAATTAAAACAACGACTAATGGTATTATAATAAATTACTTTTTTCTCGGAAATAATGACTCCGAAAGTAAGTTAATACCAATAATTATTATTAAATACGTAGGTACTTGGACGCGGGCACGTGGGTACCGAACTCTGGAAACCCCAACTGTTTTAATGGTATTGCATTATTATAATAATCCAAACACAGGCACGAACAGAATAAGAACGTATAATCATAGGCGTCGTGCGTAACTAGACAATTATTATTATTTCATGGAAGTTGAAGGGCTAAATAATGGTGTTTTTTTCACCACTATTTTGTCAGCCATTAGCGTGTTTAAAAAAACACATAAATTGTTATGGGGCAAGTATTTAGATATTATATTTTGGTGGTTCACAACCGACTCCCCCGACATCCTTGCAGATTGCGCACATGCGCTTGTGATTCCGCATAAATGCAGTTTTATAATAATAATTATCGTCGATAAATATCTTCTTTAAACACTGAAATAAATAATACAGACATGTGTATAAAACATTTTATGTGACGATAGTTATGATAGTCATATTAAAAGGCCAACACACATAATACGTATACGCGTATCACGATAGAACTACATTATTATTAGCAGTTAACAATATCACTATAATGTAGTGTTACAATAATACATATTGTGTGTACGGTATAAATAATTGACGCTGCCGATGGACAAACATCATCACGTGCGTTTGATGTAATTGTTTTAACAGCTCGCGTTTATTTTTATGGTCGCATGTGTTCGATATATTATTATTGTTACTTTACGAATCACCCACACCGATGCCGTTTGCTACAATACCTGCCAGATCGACAATAATATGTTATTGCTCGACGATATCCGTTAAATTTTCTGTGGAAAAAAATTGAATTTTTCTTTAAACTTTTTCTTTAGCCGGCCGCGGAAACTTTGCAAGCGAAAGTCTCTGCGACTAGTGGGAAACTCGACTAAAGTTTTCATTTTTAAGTCATTTGTAAATTCCGTATCGCAAACCACACAGCCGGGTTCGAACTTAGCGTAAGCCTCATTTTAGAGGTAGTTCAGTAATCCGACATTGAATGCATGGGAACACATTTCAGATCAAAGTGGAGCGAGCAAGCTATTTTTAAAACGATGATTTATTTTTGTTCTCGTTTCCTGCGTAGAAAGTGTGCATGGACAATTATTAATAATACTTATACAGTACCCGCTCCATATTATTTATACGGTTGTATTGAAATAATTTTCTTTATGATGGTCATATGGACGCAGCCACATACATTTCATGCACGATATGCTATTATATTTGCAATGTATATTTTACGATTAAAAAAAAATATATATATATGCATGTGTATATCGATTAGCCTATACCCACATGTAAGTGCACGAGTATGAATTTCGCATGTGAAGTGGCATTTCAACTTTCTACAATTCAATTGGTTAAATATAATATTCTACACAACTTGAATTGCTATTGAATAATATACATTTTATTTTATCATAAAAAAGTATGTTTCAATGAAGTTATTCTTATGAAACTTTTAATTTTTGTATGAAAAACCTTGGATAAATATAATAAGTTAGGTACTCAACAACCATAATATTTGAAGAAACTACCACACTCGATATACTTTGAAAATATCTACTCAAGTTTGCCTAATGCAATAGTATTATAATATGCTTACATTTTTCAAACAACGCACCGAGCTCGATTCAGTTGTTTCATTGAAATTCTTAACGAAATTACAGCTGTTTTCAAAATATATTACAATTATAATAAAATTTGTCTGTGGAAATGAAACACCATATTGTGTAGAGTGGATCAGTAGATATAATACGTTGGAAAAGGCAGGCACGCTGACACATTTACAGTGATCAAACAAGTTGTAACTAGATATAGTGTTTTATTAATATTTAATTTTTAACTAATTTGCAACCATTGGATTATCAGAACACTCGCTGCTCCCTAAACCGTGAAAATCGTTTCAAACGAACCGCTGCATTTCATCCGATTAAATTAAAAATTAAAATATTTTGGCAACCTCTAAATAGACTAAGCCTAATCATGCGTTACACTTCTATACAGGTTGTTATTGTAGTAAATAATATAATATTATTTAATCAATCTATAACTTGTTATTGAAGACAACTTTTATCATGTAGGCACATATATTTTATATACCTCTATAAATTATAACGCATAAGCAAGGAAACCCTGAAGTTTACTATAATCAGGGGTGTGTTATGGCCAAATCGAGTGACTGTGGCCTTGAAATTTTATAATATTATAATATTTAATTCATATTTCATAGCAAAATGTGACAATACTGACAATACCATGCATAAAAAACTTTGAATAAATTAAAACGGTTGTCGTCCATGGTCAATGGATTGTTTTCGTTTTTTATAATATCGTAACAAATAGGGATACACGTTACCAACATCTTATCAGATTACGGATACGGTACAATTTTTTGAGTCCAATACTTCATACCCCAGGGATACACAAACAAGACCAGCTGATCGAGTATCTATTCTATATTGTTCTGTGCTATAATCATGTCACTATTCGGTTGAAAATAAATTTAATTGAATAAGCCCTTAACATTATATCTAGTCTAATATCCTAAATGTCAAGACTTTGGGTGTGGTTCCTCCACGTGATAAAAATATTTCCACTAGCATAAGTACATACACAATACTTAGCTGCTAGTCCCATAAAAAATATTTCCATAATTCTATCTTCATAAGATTAATTGAAAACGACCTTTATTATAATTTTATTTATATAATACATATATTGTAAAAATATAAAATAAATGTACCCTTTTTTTGTGCTCAAAAGTATGTTGATTTTTATTGTAATACCAGCATTGTGTTACCCTTGCTATACGTCATTCAAATAATTATGTAAATCAAACTTTATGTAAGCATGCAAAGTGTACACTAAACTAATGTTTACCATTTGTAACCTAGCAGGAGTGATTGACAGGGAGGAGTGATAGTGGTGACCAATTCTAAATCTCTTCTATCCTGTGGTCTCTGCGGTGGATCCAGGGGGGGGGTCTAAGAGGGAATTTAATCACTACCTCCAACACCGTTGTTGCTTAGTATGTTTTGGCCTTTGGTGTTCAATGTATAGTGTCGTAGTGTATATAAACAGGTGTTTAGTGATGCTTTTAAACTTTAATATCATTATTAAATACCATTTATTATAACAATTAGTTGTATAGTATTTACTGATGTTTTAAATTGGTTCGCACTTTTGACCCTCCTCCCCAAATTGGATCTATCACTGTTTAGTCCGTTTCTTGTTGTCCACTGTTCAGCGAGAGAATACGCCGATTCTATCCTACCCTTTATGTAATACACTACGATCGAGTCTGGTCCCACTAAGGCAGGGTGCCGCTTGGAGATACGCAAAGGAAACAATTTTAGTCGGGCCACGGCTTGTTTTCTCGCTGGACAGGGTAAAGTTAAGTCGTGATTACTACCCACATAAAGTCAAAACTATGGAATGGATATAATAGTAGGTATGTTAACATTGCATATAGGTATAGCTAATATCTTTTCGAATTATTTTTAGTTATTCTTTAAGAAAATAATACTATAATCAGTATATAACAATAATAACTATAATGACAAGTTCTTTTAAAATATTTTTCATGGGATTCACAAGTCTAAAAGGTTTATTCATAAAACAAAAATAATCAATTGCAGGTGTATACGCGTTACCCTTTTATTAGGAAACATATAATATGTGTATAATATAATACGCGCTCGAGCAGCGTACATTTTAAACGAACGCTTTGCGATAAACGTCCTTTTTTCATCCGCGTTCACTGGCGCAAATTTTTAATTTTTTCACATAATATTGTACCCACATTCGTTACCACCGAGTAGTTCTTTTGTTCAATCTTTTTTAATTTTTTTTTCACATAGTACGCACACAATATTAGATTTTATTTATGTCGCCGTCAAAGACTTGAATCCGTTATTCTGTAAATTAACGTAGTTGTGTAGATAGCTTATAGTATTTGTGTAAAAATCAAATAATTAATCTATCTAGAAAATGTAAGGCTAGTTATGAGTACAATAATATTATGCGCAATTCCAAATTGTGAGTCAATGTACAATATTTTACTTTATAATATATTATATGGATATGGAATATATGGACGTACGAAAATCATTATTATTACATCGAATAATGTTAACAATATTACATTGGGTAAAATATAAATTATTAAGATAATATTGCATATCAATATAATATTACATATCAATATAATATTAATTAAGTAGGTACTTGAGTTGGTTATATATACAGTAAAACCTCAATATAATGGAAGCTTTGCGTAGCAATAGTGGATTTTTTCGTTATAGAGGAGTTTCCGTTTTGGGAGATGTTATGCGAGACTGTTTTTACTTCTCTTGCAGAATGATTTATAGGGGGTCAGTTTTAAGGAGGTTTTACTGAAATCTATTTTTTTTTTAAACATTTTTAAATACAAAATTACAAAATACCAAAAAAAAATAAAAGCAAGCAATCAACAACCATAAACTATACCTGATCAAGATTTATTATTGATGAGTTCCGGTTACAAAATCGTGTTTCCTAGTTTTAGCACGAATATTTAAAATTTGTACTGTCGAGAGATTTTCATCCTTCCCATCGCAATGAAAAAATAAATAATTATAATGGAGTTATTATTTTTTAATTATATAAAAATTCGATAAGTAAAAACTGTATTATTGTACATAGGACCGATCTGAAGAACACAATTTCTGCATTCGCCCTGTACGAAGTACCTAATAGTGTACAACTGTTGGCATAAACAATGGCATATTATATAATAGTATTACACATAATTCAATGATCGGCATCGCACACTCTATAATATTGTTCGGACCGATTTTGTAAACGATACGTTGACGTGTTTCGTACCTAATTGCACTTTTCGGCAACCGTGACGACGTGATAAACTCGGTGGTTGATCGATTGTGTGTGGGTGTGCAGGTGTGTGTGAAAAATGCTCGGCGACAACCCGTTTAAATGCACACGAGAGGGATTTGCACAACGTGTATAACAATGTTATAGCTATGACGTAAATAATATTATAATTTCACTTATATCAAATTAACACGCTCCTATATTTATTTATTTATTCGAACACATATTATTATTAAATTATTATAATGCCAAAATATTGTTATTATTTTTTGATTTCTCTTTGCAGCCGAGTTCCGATACACCGCCGACGTGGATGTATATTGATTGATCGGTCTGTTTATTTATTATTCACGTCGGAGTTTTTCGATAAAAAGTTCAAGTTAAAAATCCGCTAGTCACATCGTTTATTATATGTATATATTATGTATACACGTTGTTAAATTATATAGAAATTCTTCCGTCTCAGCAGGCGACCTTTCGGAGCTATTCTGAAGGTAGATATTAAATTTACTTTATACCTATATTTATATATAATACACGTGTATTGTGTGTATTCAGAGGTGCACCTCCTGCAGAGTTCAACGCAAATATTTGAATATTTCATATCGTTGTACACGCGTGACCGTATTAATATTTAGATAATTCGCGAATACATTTTGCCATAGTATACGCCGTTGTACCTAACTCCTCGTGCAGTGTTCGTGCTATTTATATGGGTGAGGAGACGAACAAAATGTTAGCTGTCCACGTCCGGTCGTATTATTATTGTTTTTTTTTTTTTATTTTTCGCAAAGGTGTGTATGAATATAATTATGAATACAATGCGTCGACACGTTTTAAATTAATAACGACTGCATTGGTTTTGTGATATACCTATTGAAAATAAAAATCAATGTTATATACGACGATTAAATTTAATATCGAAAAAAGGTTTGAACAAAAAGTTGTTAAAGTTAAAAAAAAAAAAATATAACAATAAAGCAAAACTGTATTATAAGTGCATTGGATTTGTTGAAATATGTTCGTGTACAGTCATCGGTTTCAACAAACAGGATGGATAGACACATATATTATATTTTATTATTGTTATATAATATAATATATGCATGAAAATCGTCCGTCCCTCAGCAGTTATTATTATGAATTTGATTCTTCTCTGTACCATACGAGCGTATTTATTTATTTGTTTACCAAATTCATTTTTTTCCCCGGTATAACGGTATACGGTATATAGGTACGTGCAATAACGGTCGTGCGTTTTTCAAGCAATTTGTTCGCATACGAAATACAAACAAATGCCAGAGCGACACGGGATATAATCGTATTATTGTTTATTGTCAATAATAATATTACTATTAATATCGGTTGGTTTCCCAAACTAGTTTCCCGGTGATCGTGAAAATATATTCTTGTTGAGTATACGACCCCCACATTTTTGCTACACCTACATAGGGTAGGACAGTATGTTCGGTATAAGTATGTCGGATACACTATTGTATATTTTATCCCGAAGCAGGTATGGTAAGTATCTATAGAGTTATTATTTATATTGTGATACATTTTTAGTCGAGTATTTCATAAGAATTTTTTCAACGAAAGATATGATACTATGAAATATTATTTTTTTCTTCTTCTAAAGATGAAAAAAATTTTTTAATATAAATAGTGTAGTATTTAGTTAAGACATATTTTTATCTTCAGTGTCGTCGTAGTTGTAATTATAGTGTTAATATCAAAAGTGACACGATTCGTATACTAGACGAATGGATATTCGTCAACCGTTGGGTTTTACTATAATTCAAGAGAGACAAGACTACAAGAGGTACCATATACACGCAATAGGTGGTATGTAAAGAATAACGATTATTTTCACTCGTCGAGTCATTGTGTCATGAGTCACTCATGGTTTCGCATTTGATTCATTATCAGGTCCATATTTTTATACAAATGACATACACTGCAACTTTTAGTGTACGGTGAACATTTCCATGTGTTTGCAGGTACATAATTATTATTATCTGCAATACAAAATCATTTTTATCCATTTAATTTTGTGTGAAACATATATTTTAATATTGGAGAAACCGCTATACCTATTATTATTATAATTAAATATTAATAACATAATACAATTATAAAATTATAAGGAAACTAAATTGAACCATTAAGCCAGAATTTTATATAAATTCAATATCATTACACATATTTTAATTACATAAATTATAGACGTATAATAATATAATGTAGTGAAATTAATTTAATTATTATTTTTATTTTAAAGTATCAACTTTCATGAACTGAGTTTCGATATCTAAATACAAATATCTAAAATGTAAGCACCGATAGTATTTAGTATTGCGATACACCAAAGACAAGTATTTAGAATCTAGTATCGCGATATTGGTTTTTGAGTATCTTCATCCATCTCTGCCGTTATAATATTATTTTAAGTACCATAATAGGCGAGTAAGGCGAAAGCAAAATTCATACTTTACAATCTAGCCGTGTAGTGGGATTTAAAAATGTATAAAATAAATCATGAGAAACGACTCAAAACCTTTGAAATTCATGGTCGTTGTGGACTCGTGGACCTTTGAGCAAGTGGAGGCTACCCTCTCGGGAAACCAGGACAATCGACCGAAAAGCCGTGGAGATAATATCTCTTAATCATCCACTGAGAAATTAATGCTCCTCCCCCCCACTACGGAGCAGTGCGCCCCCGTGGTATATATGGTTAGGCCCGGTGGTGGTGGTGGTGGTGGTCAGCGTAAACTCCCTGCAGTGACACGGTCAGACCCAACTTTTCTGCCTTCCGACCTTCACCCCGACCATCTCCGCCACAACACCGAAAACTAGTCCAATTTGTCGCGGTCTCCGGCCTTAATGCACAACTATGCCGGAACTCGCTCATTACGGTCAAAGCGTTTCGGTGTTATTGCCAGAATACAAGTTCGTATAATATACCACCCATCCGTACCTAACCATTCCACCCTCGACGGGATTTTCGTTCCCGAGATTTTCATTTTACGCGAACCGTGCCCCAGAGAAACGGCTCCGCCGATCGATAAGATATTATTATCATTGTACAAACATAATAATTATGTGTGAATGTGCTAGCTCACGTTATTGTAATATTAATAAAATATACGCTTCATTCTTTTGCAGATTCCTCTATACATTGTCCTCCTTATTGTTGTGGCTAGCACACACAATAAATTATATGACATTATGTGCGTACCTATGTGGGCCGATATAAATATTATGATATAAATGACGTGCGTGTATAAATATATCAAAAAATGAAACCGAGTCACAAATCATCGTCAACTTAATAGTATTATGTGCCCGAATATTCGCAATCGTTTGTATATTCGTATCACGTGTCGCCGTGGACACGCATTTCGTTTTACATAATAAAGTATGAAGGTTATAGGTTAGGTGAGGTTTCTCAGTATTATGGTTTATTATATACCTGTGTCTATATATTATTATAATACGATAGGTACCGACTAAACGAGTAAGTTTATTCAATGATGTCCATGACGTAACTGTGTTAATTTTAAATTAATCTAGTTATTTATAAGACATTTTACACGTTGCATCGTATATTATGATAATAATATATAGGTACTCCTTCCTCAATTCCAGCACGGAAATTAATAAAACGATGCAAAATATATTAATATCTTGGTTTAATATGCTGTTAGAAGTGTACAGACTGTACAGTATTACAGTGTATTGTGTATACAAAGTGTTATAAGATAATAATATTACGCACCACGACGTTGAACTTTTGGAGTGAGTTTAATTGTGTAATAAACAAGAAAACAACAGGTATTAATAATATTATACTTGATAAATATACGTTAAGTACCTAAGACGATTTTCGTAAACTGTAAACAAAATAAACTGCACAATAAATTTGAAGATTGTTGACCACAATCGATACTGTAAATCATCACATACAATAATCCGTCGATACTGTGTGTCTCGTTCCCTTCATAAGGGGTGGTAGGAGTTATAGACCGTTATAAGATCGTTAGGTAGAAAACTGTGGTGGAAAGGAGATTATTTTATTTTTAAAAACTTAAAAAAAGATTTATTTTCCAATGAGAAATCTATAATGACAACCGTTCGATACTGACGCATACAATGGAGATAAGAGAGTGAGAGAGAGAGAGAGCGAGAGATAGAGATAGATGTATTTAATTAATTAGGTATGGTGTTATGGTATTATAGTCAGCCAGTTACGTCTGCAAAGAGGTACCTAAGTTAAGTAGGCTGAGACACGACTGTAGAGCACTAATCCCCTATGTATCGCTAATATTCAGTGCTTGATTAGTGCTTTTGGAGTATATCAAAATATTACAACTAGTGCTCAATCGGGAAACCAGAGTTTTCCACTTTCAGTGAAACTCCGTACTAATAACTATACAAGCCGCGCCGTGGGGACATGAAGAGCACTAAATATTATGGTCGGCCGTAAAGTACGCAGGTCTCAACTGACTTCCGCCGCAAGCATAAATTTACCACCGTCTGTTCCATTTCAAGTATTAATTATATTGCATTATATAGTTTGGCAGAAGTCAAATTCACGATTTCTGTCGGATTAGTCGGTGATGGATTCGTCTACAATGTTGTTCATATATTTGAGAAGAGTATAACAAACATAAAACTACATAATAATATTATACAACTACAAATATTATAAATTATTTTTTAAACTACTTGGTGGATTTATTTAATTTTGACCTCCTCTCCCCCCATTACCACCTAACTCCGATTTTAAAGTTAACAATTTGACCATTTTTACTGCTCCGAACGGCGAAGACAGATTAAAAAACAAAAAAATCGAAAAAAAACCTTATTGTTTCACCAACACATTCATCGCTCAATTCAGAATCTAAAAATATAAGAGTAGACTCGATTATTAAGCACCTATTGTAGTGTATAAGGTCACAGAATTAAGGTCACAATAGTCCACTGAATCAATTTACTATTTTTGATGTAAACTGGTGCAAAATAATGTTATTATTATTTTTAATTATCGACGGAATATAATACCTATATACATACGTCATGTAATTCAATATTACTTTTTGAGTTTCATAAAAACTGTAATATAGTTTTAAAATGTAAGTTTAATTTTAAGATATTTTTATACAAAAAAATACGGTAATGTGTTTGTTTCAACTAATAAACAATACGCGTTTTAAATTCGCTAACCAGGCTTTATTATGCTTTGATTACAAATAATATGCTTTTAGTTTTACCACGTCTAGTATTTTATAATATATTATACATGTGTATTTAGAGTAACGTCATATTGTAATACTACGTTATACGCACCATTACTGCGTAATTTACACGAGATAATCATTTCGGACATGTTTAATAATTTGTCAGTGTATGTATTACGAGTGTAATTATAAATTACGAGAAAATAACGTAGGTACAGGCATGGCGGACAGACGGCCAAAAAAACACATAATATAATTAATGTCATACATTAGGTAATGCGTCGGGGCCACGAGAGATGATGGGTGGAGGTTACGGTTCGTGATCTCCGCGAGGTCGTGGAAAAGTCCTCCACACAAGTATTAATATTATCAGTTTCAAATAAATTGATAATAATATCGTCCGTTCGTAATTTGCTAATAAAAAATAATTCAACCTATTAATAACAATATAATATTGTGGTGTCGCCTCGTTTCCTATAGTCAAAATTATACCTCGCGCCGACGATTAATCAACGATCCGATATTGCGTCTAGTGCAAACAGGTGCTAACGATAGAGTGGCGAATAATACGAAACGGTTAGTTTTTACCACCAGGCCAAAATGTCAAAACCACGTTGCTAAAATTCTCCGGTAAATCAATTTTCCACCGCTTTCCGGTTCTCACGCGAGCGTATTAAACATCCAACCCATTTATGTGAATTCGTAAATCCACTTTGTGTGTGCTTTGCTTTTTAGAGAATAAAGATAGTTTTGGAGGAAACAAATACCGTCAACAATAATATAGACAGGTCTTTTATTTTGTAGGTATGTGTATATTGATATTAGACCGAGTGAGAACCTAATGCATTTATTTTCTGGATTCATTATGATATAATACTGTATGGTATTCAAATAAAAACACAGTCCGACGATCATCGCTCAGTCACCCATTTAAGTTTATTCTCATAATATACACTTTGTATGTACGGACAATAATTATGCAATAATTATGAAAACGCTACGGTATAAAGCGAGACGTATTGAAAACTTAAGTTTCTTGTCAGTGCACTTAGACATCTCTAAGGCTAATGAAATTAAATACCTAGATATTTCATTACATTGTATAATATTATTATCTAATTGCACAAACAAATATTCTAACATATTATTATTATTATTGTATATTATTACAACTGTGTTTATGTCGAATTTCGGTACTCAATAAAATCGGGAAACAGTTCGTATAAATGAACATTATATGACACAAATATAATGGTATGGATACTTCTCCAGTCATGTGTAGATTATCAATAGGATTAACTCATGAGTGCGGAGAAGGGCGAAAATGGTCTACGATGGTTTAATAGTTTATCAGGATCATATTTTATAATATGAAATTCCCACACTTCAATCAATATACGCTGATCATCAATACGTATATAATGGATCGAAGTAATAATCGGTCATAAAGTAATAATAATTACAAATAGGTATACTTTATTATAATTAATAAAAACAAAGCTCAACGAAATTAATCATAGATGACAATGATTGAATTTTTGATTACGGAGTATGATTAATTTCATAAAATAGGTTTCTCCCATACTGAAATTGTATTTATTTGAACATCAATAATGCATCAACAGAAGAGAATATAATAAAATAAAATCGCTGTATGATAGCATGAATATATTTTTTTGAAATTTGGTTTAATACGCGTTTGAATAAAAATCTACCGCCCGTTACATAATATTCTGCCTATATTTTCACCCGTAAACACACCACCATGCATTGTAGTAATAATCTAATTCTAATAATAATTTATGTATACGGTTGAATATAATATACACATAAAAACATTACCCATTGTTGTTTTTGGCCATGTTTTAGCGTTGTTGACGGTGGCACTAGGTATACTATAACTATATAATATTATATGTATAGATAAAACTCGATATTATACAGTATTTACACAGAGTGAATGAAAACAGAGGGTTCACTCGACCTAAAACAATAGACCGGTAATTAATGACATCTTGTCATTTTTCGAACACAAACGAGTATAGTCAGATAAAAGCATTTTAATATTGTTCAATTTTCAAACGGCATTGTCATAATAGTATTATAAAAATTTAGAACAAATTAATTATTTTAAAAACTCTACCTATATAAAAAAAAAAACCAATTTTAATTAATTTCTTTGGTGATTGGTACTGTTTATTCCTATGACGGGTTTCCGAGTTATAAGAATGAAAAATATTACAATACACATTGACAAAGAATCTAAGAGAGATTCAAAAACTCATATCAAGCTAATACGTGTATAAACTCATATTAAATCTAACTTAAAATGATTTCAATAATATCTCATTCTAAGTTTCAACAATCGGTATTTTCTCGTTGGACTATAATTATACAGTGTTGCCAATTTTTATTACAAAATTTACAACTTACAAAATTCACAATAAAGTAATAAATAAGAAAATAACATAATTTAGGTACCTATTAGAAATAAATCCCACTAATTACTGACCGATTTCCAATTTTATTAGATTACCTATTTATTTTATTATTATTTTATTTTGTTTATTTTAAAAATGTTGAGGTCTCCAGGAGTTGTATGGGTCCCTAAAATTCTAGTTACGCCACTTTGGTAGGGAGGGGGGGGAGTCGGTAGTTAGAGAACGGGCAGATCGGTCACTGTGAACGTGTGTCTGACCAACGGTCAAAAGCCCTGAACAACGTCCTAACAGATGTGCTGACCACGGGGATATGTAGTGTGGCAGCGGCCTGGCATATATGTCTAATGATCATCGACTGGTTATAGTAAAAATATGAAAAACTCTTGGAGGCCTGTACAAATTATAGTGAGATTTCATATTAGATAATATTATTATGGAGGTCAACGTGTTAAAATTCATCATAATCGCAATAAAATTGAAATATCATAAACACACCAACGTATACAAATACAGGTACTTAATGTTCTTTATTTCAAGTTTGACAAAACGTACAGTATGGCGTAGCCAGGGGTCATATGGATTATAATATAAATACTATATGATATTATTATAATACAGCGATAGAAATTGTATTTATTATGTTTATTAATATTTTTTATTTACCCATCTCCCTTTTAGAAATCCAGTCTGCGGCACTGAATACGTTTAATTTAATTTTAATATCAAAGTTAATACCACAAAGATTGGTTGTTTCAAACGAAAATTTGCCGTCAGTGGGTCAGTAATAGAAAACAAAAAGTAAGTTTACATTTAATATGTCTATTATTAAAAATAGTCAGTTATTCTGAAGAATAACTAAAACCCTGGTGGATTGATACATGCGGGATACCTTATATTGATTATTAATATTATATTTTATTTATATGCTGTGACGTTTAAAACGTTTAATACGAACAATTGAATGAAAACAAATTCAAGTGTAATGTATTAGGTATACCATCCTCGTCAACATTCATCATTTCAACTAACAGTAGCTGATAATAAGCTTTTAACATAAATAAGCTTAAATAACTGTTAAGAGAAGAAATGCGATACAGATAATAATATTATACACCTAAAGCTACAATTGGTGTGCCGGCGATGACAATTCAACAAGTGACAAGGCACTAATAGCAGCTGATGCAAATTGAAACGAATGAAGTTAATATTCGGTTCGAGGCAAGAAGAATTGGAATATATCAGCGAAAACTACATACTTTCTACTTGCGATAGTATGTCAAAAGCGTTTGGGAGTTGTATTACATTTCAGACATTATTTCATTTCAAAAACATATTTTCTGAACAACAATGGGTTTGTTACAAACAAATTCAAAGAATGCTTATTTATTAAAACCCGAGCACAGGTATAAGCCGTATTACACAGTTGCTGGGGAAAACGCCTCACAAGATCGACACTGTTCGCTAAATCCGTATTCGAAATCGCGTACCACGTTTCATCGGTGTTTGGTAGTCTTACGCATGCGCATTAAACTTGTGGATGTGCGTTGTAAGACACCGATCGTGCATTTAAATTAAGGCGATGGAGCTGGGGAAAATTCAAAGGATCGAGGATGGTCGTCGTGTATTTTGTTGACCGACCGATCTAGTTTCGGATGTTATAAGACCTCGGAAGAAAAGTGGTGGAAGAGTTTTAAGTGACGACACATGTGGCAGCACGGAAACTTGCACTTCGAGGAAGAAAGCGCCTGCGCTGAACGAAGAAATGGCCGCTTAGCGTGATGTGAATAGTATCGTGTGCCTATATATTACAACGTAACACGAAAAACGACCCTGGCCCGGTGAAAAAAAAAACAGTCGAAAATGTCTGTCTTCGGGAGGGGGTGCGTGAAAAGAAATCACTCTGTGGCGGAAGGCATTATGCAAATATTTCCGCGTACCTGTTCCGCCGACGACACAAGAGACGTTTTATCCCCGTCCCGCGCAGTCATCGTCATCGTTGTCGTCCAGCCATCAGCTATAGCACATGGTATATACCCGTGGTACTCTGGTCCTATACACTTTGGTAATAGAGGCACCGTCGACGTGCGTGTCGAAAGACGATTAGCTCCGGGGCCGATGATAAATCGTCGTGCGGGTGGAATGGCAGTGGGTCAGGAAGTTTTTACGGGTCGTCCGCGAGAATGGAAGAAAACAGCCGTGGGTGGGGGAGGGGGGGGTGGGCGATGGTTATTTGATTCTATCGTGTAAACGACGAAGGCAGCGGCAGGGTACTACACAATAATATTTCACGCACTCTCCAACACACACTGACACTGTACACGCACGCACCTTCTCATCAACCCGCCACCTTGCACCCACCCCTCATCCATCGGTGACGTGTGTAGGGGTGGTCAGCTGAAGACACTCGTCCCACGTCTTACCCGCAAACCAATTAAACAGTGACCTGAGAGCATTCGATTTTTTCCCTACACTGTGAGGTTACTCAGCAGCATACTACTCGTAAGCTCCTTTGAGTTCTGAGAAGGTGTATAATTTTAATCAACGGACGATCGAAAAAAGTATTATCGTCGTGTTGGTTGTCTCGTCCTCGCGAAACAGTGTTATCGTATAGTAATTATATCCAATGAAACATTTTCAAAATAAAAAAGTCACCACAGCGGTACCGCATGATAGCCCGGCGACCACTGACACAGTCTTTAGTTTGTATTTGTCGTAAAGATATTTTTTCGTTCCCACCGATCGGGCCACTGTTTGAGATGGTAAATCGCAATTTCCACAAAGCGTTCGTCGTTTTCTATTGCCGTGACCGTTCGAAATTCAAAACTTTGTTCGTAGAAGCTTACTAATAAGTCTGCGTCGCTGCCGCCATAGTATATCCTGACATGGATGACGTTTCGTGCCGTGCGGTTGCGACCTTTCGTTTGGAGTCAAAAAGTTTTTCGTTATTTTTCCAAAACAATAATAATTATCCCTTTGTCTTCCGGTTCTATTATCCCGTTCGCACGTGCGCAGGACCGTGACACACAAACAATCCATAAACAATAAGGACGTACTATAAACTAGATATTTATAATATTTCACCTACATGGATAAACAATATAATAATATAGGTGCATAATATAATAGGTGTTGTACCGTTTATGCGGATGTGCCATGCGTATAGACGAGCACAACGGTTTACCGTTGATACGACAACGATGTACGGTTGGATCGCATGGTTGAACTATGCACGGAACAACGACAGCGGTGAAAACTATTTGAGGGGGAAATAAGATAATCGTATAAAGATTAGTGGTTGTTGCTCAAGAAATGCGCACCAAGTATGTAAGACTTGAGAAGTATAGGTCTGGCCGTGAGAAGAAAAAGTTCAAACAGCTTCCGCTTCTCAGGACGCTCGTACCACCAGGCCACGTTGTATTCCTGGTGCCAGTCCCCACTCCCTTTTAATATTATTGTTAAAGACAACGGCGAAACAATTTAATTAGGTCCGAAGCATCTCTAAGGAAAACTCCGCAAACTTCTGGGAAGCAATATTGCGTTCGTGCGCTCGGACTACTCCCTCTTCGCTATCCACCTCCTCCTTCTTATCATAAAGCTCCACCGCCTCTCACACATACGGGCTACGACGCCGATACATAGGAAGAATGCATTATGATAGTATAATACAACTCTGAACATTATTTATGTATTATGTTATGTACACAAGTATATACATATCGACCACATTAATTATTTACGTTTTCGATCGAACACATACGATCGTTATAACGTGCCACACGTACTAACGCGATAACAATATTACTATCTATACATAGTAGTTGCACGCATACTTGTTCAAGTATGTTGTAATGGCAGGATACTCGACAATTGTTTATTGTTAGAGAGACGATTTGCCATTATAATACTTATATATAGTATAATACGTACCTATACATGCACATTATAATAATATACATATTATAATAGTGAATTGTTTTCGCCTAACATTTCCAAAAAAAAAAAAACACGAACAATAGCTATGTGCATCATATTCATTTTTTGGTCACTTTTAATACTTTAATTTTGACGACAATTACCTGCATCAGACATCGTAACCATCCGATGGCCGTTTATATGCGTATTACATTATAATACTATATAGACAGACTGTCTATTATGTAACTTAGTTTAGCGTGTTGTGTTCACATAGTTTATAATATACTATTGAAATAATATAATTATTTATATTATATTATACTATTGAAATATCATTAAGTATTATATTATGCAGATTAAGGCTTGTATTTTTAACCGAAACAAAAAAAACAGTTGATTGTCTGAAGGTATTTCTTTTTCAATTTCTATTTGCCGATACTTTACTTCATTGACTTCTTAATTATTGAAATTAGTAGTATTTTACAGGTATTTGATTTTGTGAATCTTTAAAAACTTGGTAAAATAATAATAATCATATAATATAATTATTTTAGACCAAAGCGGACTGGTTGAACAGTCATTAATTTAGCTTAACTAAACGGTGGCTGGTGATTAGTATAATTATGTATGCTCACTTATTTCGATTTTCAGATTTGAGATTGCTGAGAAAATTAATTCTAATTTTCATAATGATAACCCATTTGCGTGAGGTAAAAACTTATTTGTTACCTAGTAAACTTTTTGTTTTTACTCCGGGAGTCGTAAATAAAGTTGTCATCATCAATAATGTCGTATTGTTTGTCACCTTAGGTTCAAAGTGTTTTTTTACACCCAACTTACTAGAGTTTGGTACAACTTGGGTAGAGTGCGATGCAGAATTCGTATTTTGGTTAGTAAAACTTTGTTGTTTAAGATGTGGAAAAAAAGTCACGCTAACTTAACGACGAGTTTTCACGAACTTCAGTCCACTAATTTCTCAACACGCTATTGTGGAGTTCAAACGTAAGTTTGTCTGGTTATAGAGCGTGAAACAATTGAAAGTAGTCTGAAAAATTGTGTTTCTATAATGTTGGTTATTTTATGAGAAAATACTTAAACGAATGTACACTTCCAGTTGAATAAGGTGAATAAAAAACACTATAAGGTTAATATAATAGTTATTATAAAGTTATTATTATTTTTATGTTTAATGAAAAATATATTTCCCTGTTCAGTTACAGTTGAAAACAACAACACATTAATAGTGTTTAATCCATAAGCTCCATCCATAGTTGACAATTTCAGAGAGTACCTACTTATTCCCCTTATTTTAACTCATAAAAAAAAAAAAAAATTTAATTTCAAAAATCGACAATAAATCGCTTCAAGAAAATTATTTTTTTAATGTTAACGGTTAAACTCCATTATTTAATAATTATATTTATACAGACAAATTATCTGAGACCTAATGGTACAACACAATAAATATAAAATATGTAAAAATAAAATTTGATTTAATTTGTATTTTAAATTCACATAATTTTTTTTTTTAAATAACTCAACAATTAAAATTAAAATATGCTTGTTTTAGATCAAATAATGTCCATGTTTCCGCAGTTTCGGCAGTTTCAACAAAAACTAACAACTTTATTCACAATTCTATACATAGCGGACCAAATGCTTTCGACACCCACGATTATTTTTCATCAATAAAATAATGATGAAATGAACAATAGTTAAATATTTAAAGTTTCTATTATTATTATTTGCTGAACAACAACATAATAAACTAAATGTATAGTTTTCGTTTTGTAACAAAACAGATGGGTATACTTTCTAGGGTTAGGTATACAAGTAGTTATTAGCAGTTTATCTGAAAACCACTGGGAAATCCAAAAATTGAACTCTTTAAAGTACTAACCGTATTCAATTTCGGTTATAATATATTTTTATGTTAAACTTATCAGCAGTATTTTTTTTATCCGCATATACCAATGCCATATATTTTATATTATGAATTTATCCGAAATTTCATGCTCTGCTCAGAATTAATGCCGACCACCACCATTCAACGGGTAATTATAAATTATTTTGTAGTTTTGATACTGTACTTGGCATTGAATAATTTAATGGAAAATCACTCATAAATAAGTGTCCATCAAAAAATTAGGTTACAG
Organism: Macrosiphum rosae; assembly: GCA_016617965.1. Classification (NCBI taxonomy): domain Eukaryota; kingdom Metazoa; phylum Arthropoda; class Insecta; order Hemiptera; family Aphididae; genus Macrosiphum; species Macrosiphum rosae. The sequence goes on from WHPZ01580758.1 coordinate 28,052, forward strand.
TTTAATATTGACAGAGTAAAAACGTAAAGTAAGATTTTTACTCAAACGATTTTCATTGCTTTATTATAACACAGTAAATAGCTTTCATAATATAAACTTGAAACATTTCACAATTACTAAAAGCATAATCGTCTATACTAGTCAGGACAGTCTTAGACTCATTTTAAGCAATTTATTCCATGAACCTATTTCGTTTTGCTGAAAATCGTTATTTACTTGTATAGTTTATACATCAATAGTAATAATATTATTATAACTTTTATATTTTATAATACTTCGCTGGTTGGTTCTTCCCTCAAGATATTCACGCTCATAAATTATAATTTTAAAAATAACCATCATTTATGCTTATTGTACTTTTTTTTTTTTTATGTACAGATTGTATAGTTTCTAGATTAAAAATAAAAAATAAAAAAAAAAAAAAAAAATACAACATGATGTTGTAGAATAAGGTGTTGAGTTCATAACGTGCTTCACGACGTGAGGAGAGTTAGAAAGATGAAATATTGTGTTTGATTGTACTCAATCGTTTTATGATACCATGATGTATGTTGTATGTAGCCTTTTCGTATTCATAGTCGTCAAAACAAGTCCGTCCGGTTTTAAACTTTGTTTACTCTGTCGTGGGTCTCGTACTGCGCAGCCGCGTGGGCCCGGCGTACGAATAATTGTTTTTTAACTCGATAAACATTTTTCATCGGGCCCGTGTAATAACGTTCAGCAAACTCCTTGAGTCTCGAAAGTCTCATGGGGAAATAAACTTTAAAGGAGGAACGCCCGGACGGACGGAAGAACGAACGACGGAAATAATACTTACCAGGGAAAAAACAGACCACTTTACTTGTAATTACAAGACTAATATTCATTACGGGATAAAATTAAAAACTAAAGTAAATTAGGACTTTGAACAATGCTCCGCTTTCGTCTCGTATTAATTTTCTACAAACTTTAAAGTTATCTCCTGCCTGAATGGCGTTGCACTTGCCATCCACACTGTGCATAACCGTCCTGCCGTTTCCGATCAGCATAATGTCTCGTCCGTATTTAGTTTACTATTATTATTATTATTATTATTATTTATTACTAGTGTTGTTTTTAAAGTATTGGCTTTCAATAAAAGTAATAATGCATATTTTATTGGTTCCATTTCTACCAGTTTTCAGTCAACCAAACTTCAATATAATACATCCCTATCATGGCCCAACATAACTGTTTAAAACACGATTTTTAATTAAACACCCCAGTTTTTAAATATTTATATATATATAACTACAGAAACGGGTTTCGCATTTCCGATAAACTAATTGTACGTAATTCTGAGACTTTATTTTATGTTTTGATGATCAGACCTTTTCGATTATTTGTTTGTCTAATTTATCAAACCCCAAACATCATGATTTTTAAACTGAGTACTTTTTTGATATTCAAGTGATTATATGGTTGTCACCTATAGGATTCAGGATTTACCAGTTATACATAATACAGAACCAAACAATTGAATTGAATGCCAAAAATATAAATATATTAACTGTGAAATCGATAGTATTGTATACGTTATTTAAGCTGTTAAAACATACTATTTTATTTTATGTGGGTACTGAGCAAGCAAAAATCTGAACTCTGATGACCAGAGGCTAAATCTACCGATTATTGAAATTATAAAACTAGACATATTAAACCCACTACGTTTCACACATAGTCTCTAAAGTTGTGTTATTAATTTGCAAGCCGTCCAGTGAAATATTCTTACATTTATACTTGGACGGATATCGGTTGATTTTGTTTCTTCGCTTGAAAGCTGAAAGTTTGGCTAGCACGTGGCCTAAAAACTTTTACTTTCTTTCCAAAGGCTCCAAAATCTCGAAATTCGCTCGTTACAGGAATGAAAATTATAAAATTAAAGAACCGTATTTTTCGTATTATGAAAAACTATAGGTAACTAGGTACAATATCCGACCACGAGCTATTATAATTTGGTGTTGGTTTAAGCGGTTCCGATATATTTTTTTTGTGAACATTATCGAGATATGTAAGCCATCTCAGCCAATAACCTTTGATATGATATGACTATTAAATATATTACATGAAAGATACACAAGGACAACGACTTATGATATTCTAAAGGCAGTTAAAAAAATTTGGAATTTTATAATATTAAAATCAAAAGAAAACAGTAAAATATACAATATTAAATACTTAGTTCAAAAATAATTTGTTGACTGTTATTGAAACAATAAATCAATTTCAGTAGTCAGGAAAACTCATTCATTTTTCGGAAATGCTCTGTTATTTTGTTTTTTTATAAAAAGATATTGTTGTTGAAATTAAAAAAAAAATTTAATTATAAATCTAAATAATAAATTATGTTTGGTTTTCGTGGTATATACTATTTTGATAGTTTTTTTTCATTCTCAACTACTAGAACTAATCATAGATAATAGATGATAATCAAAAAAATTGATTAGTTTTAACTGGTTAAAACTTAAAATCATTCATGTACAAAAATATATTTTATTAAATAATATTTATAATATATTATTCAAAATATCTTTTTGGATTGTATTATACGTTTTTATGTTTATTAATAAATTATGTACTTATTTTTCAAAATACATGAAGTATAATATTATAATAATATAATAATCTAGATTATAGACGTATTAATTCGGTAGCCTAATAATGAATGTATAACAATTATGGACTGTCACTATATAATATATTATATATTAACTCGCAACAAATTATAAGACCTACAGCCAATATGGCAATGCACACTAGGTATGTAATATGTAACAGATGTTGAAAGTCTCAATCATCATCACAAGCACTCAGCACAAAACAATCTCCACATGACTACGAGTTACGAGTTAGCCACCTAATAGAAACATTTTTGATACACTTTGTGAGTATTATTGTTTTAAATTCAATAGTTTACAATACGGCATAAGGTACGACGTACGACTGAAACTGAGCTCTTGTTATTTAAATATAAAATAAATAAGGCCCTATTATCTACCATCC
>WHPZ01580762.1:1879-12161 GCA_016617965.1 Macrosiphum rosae
CCATTAAACGAAATAATTAATTTCCAATTATTTAATAATACTTAGTATTATTCAATTATTTATTCGATCCAAGAATTAATTTTATCCCGTATCCGGCCTATCCGGGAGATCCCGTATTAGATTTATTTTAAAATTTAATAAGAAGGTATTGATAGAATAATTTAATTACCAATAGCTAATAATAGCGATACTCTGATAATATTGTACTGTACTATCTGTACTACGGTCGGAATTTATACCATTCAAGTTATTCAACTTCTGTGTTCGGTGATCAGTTTGCTCAGATTTGTTCAGTCGTCAGTGTTTGTGTAATTGTGGTCAAATGTTTAATATTTATATTTTATTGTAATATACTAATAGTTTTAAAGTGCATTCGTTTTCTTTATATTAGTTTATTATTTACTTAATTTTGTATATAAACTACATATTGAGAATCATTATGGGTAGAGCCACATAAAGATAGGATTAATCCAATATTAAATTATAATAAGTAGAACTTGGATGTTGTTGCAGTAATTAAAAGTTTGAAAAGGTTATAACTAGACTTGTATAACTAATATATGTATTGTGAGTGTGAATGGATTATTTGTTAGGTTTTAGGCAGGGATTGAAAATTATTTTATTTCCATTTTTATTCTTAATTTCGTTTAATAACTTATATGGAAACATTTTTCATCTCTGAATTTGGGGTAATTTAAAACTTTAAATTTTATTTTAATAAATGTGATGATATTTGAAATGTGTACAATGTGTACAAATAATTAAATTATACATATTCTCAAATTTTAACTAATGATGGTAATGAATAAAAATATAAACTCGAACCTCCCCATTCTAATTACTAAAAAAACTATTTAATATCAAATGATTCAAAGAGGTTTTCACATAGGTAATTTTTCCTAATTTAAATATGTCATGCTATCACATAAAATTTAGTATATCCTGTATAATAATTAAATATATATTACCAAATTCTTGTTGATCATATCTATTATATGATATAGTTTTCACTGACGATTTTTTAACCGCCGGTACGAGGCCACATGTCCTTAATGTTCTCATTGAGTTGTAGTACCTATTTTGCGTAAATTTTACCATTTGGATTTTTGTTTACCCCTGTATCCTTCATAAAATAGATATCCTAAAACAAAATTAAATCAATTTCCAAATTATTTAAAGATTTTTGGACAACTATATCAATATTACCTTAACTTCTGATGGAAATATTGCAACAATATAATTTGCAATATTAGAAGCAAGTGGAACAGACATAAGAATTTTTTTTGTAATTATATGGCTAACTATCAAATCCACAAGTAAAGTCCTGATGTTATTGTTAAATTTATTATGTTTTTTGTAATAATCAGTGATCATTTTCCCTGTACTGGATGACTTCAAAACTTCATCTATGTCAATTGTTTTTGATGTATGTTCCTGTATAGTATTCTTTACTTCAGAGTTCACATTTGAGCTTACAGTCTTTTGGCGGTTGTTTTTTGCCACTCTCGCCACTCACGGGTAAACAAAACTTTAATGCCAATAGGAAATTTGACCATCAATTCATTAATATATTCATTTTGAAAAACGGATAAAGTTTTCATATCTATGAGTTCAGCTAAAAAAAGGTATTTTTTAATAGGAAAATAATGTTTAAAAATAAATACTCAAAGAGGTACTAGGTACTAGATATCACTATATTAGTTTTTATATATAAATATTACCAATGAATGTGTTATATAATGTGTTACTCTAACTTCCAATTTGATAGAAAATTTAACAATGGCTGCAAATCCTCAACAGGAAATATGTAGTCCTGGTATAGTTCTATGTTATTTATATTTGACTCCTGTAGATAGTATATACAATATTATGTTTGATTTATGAATTTATGACATGCATTAGAATTGAGAGAAAAATAAATTAAGCTTGCCAACTGATCAGTAAAATTAATTAGTTCAAATGTTGATAATTCATCAATATTCATCGAGGCCATATCTGAGGTGGTACTGTTCGTGCTTTCAGCCATTTCAAGAACAGAATATAATACTAAATTAAAATAATATACATGTTTACAATTATTTCTTTGGATACTTAATATATTAAAATAAAAAAAAAAACCGTACATACTAAAAATTATCATTAGGTATTTTAAAAAAAATTCTTTTAAACGTATCATATATTTTCTAGATGCAACTATTGTAATATTAATTGGTGGACCACTAAATTCATCTATTCCATGAATAGTACAATTATTAACTATAATATTTTTATCAACTTCAAAAGCTTCAAATTTTACATGGAAATCTAAAACCTGGATTTGTTTAGACAATATGAAAATTTTATCTGCAGAGTTATTCACAACAATTATTTCTGAAATCTCATACAAACACATTTCATCCAGAAATTTAGTCAAGTAGTATCCTCTTTTATATAATGTTCCTAGATAGTTAACTTGACTATAGCACATGTAATTTGTTGATGGTTGATGAATAATTTTAGAAATATCTTAAAAATGAAGACTACATATACTGTACTTAGGATTAACAACAATATTTTCAATATTTGGTTGTAAAAGAAAATTTGCAAACTTAAACTGAAATTTATTTGCCAATGTAAGGGTTATATTTTTTCGAGAACAAGTAGAACGAGCATACACTTTTAATTCTTTATGTTTTCCTTCAAACCTAAAGCACCAATAATTTTTAAGAGGACCTGAATATTGTATATCTGTGGGGTAATAGGTTAAAAAGTGATGCTTAGGCTTTAAATTATCATTAAAAAGTACAACATACATACGGTTATGTTGTGAATTTAGCTGTCTTAGATATAATACTTTGCCTTGATTAAACTTTGAGGATTGAAGTACATCAAAGAGATGAACAAGATGAAGAGATGGCATGCAATTCGGACAGACCCCTCCAAGAGACGGAATGCAATTCGGACAAACCCCTTCAAGAGACGGCATGCAATTCGGACGACCCGATTTATATTTATTTTTTTGGCATGCAATTCGGATGCACCGGGCGGGTTGAACAAAGGATAATTGATAATAATCTTTATCATTTCAAAAAAAATTATCGTTGAATAAATCCGTTTGATTGTGATTGCATAATTCATTTTTAGCATACAAAATATGAAAAATGAATAATCTAATAATATAAATAATATATAAATTGCAGACTGTGTCTATAGATAGCCTGTGAGTGATAAAATAAAACGATAAGAGTGGTTATACATCGGTTACCCTGCGACCTACAACTTGAGGTAGTGTTGTATACTTAGTATACATAGAAAATCGAGGGATATTTTCGTTTTATTTGTCCGAGCATTAACTGGCTGGGTATTAAATTTATAATACTATCGAATATGGATGGAGACATTTCCCGATATTTGAAGCTGGTGATTATGTGCTATCTGTGCATGTGCGTGTAATGCGTATACTCGTCGCATATTAATGCCAATTACTGCATTCTCCCTGAGAATTCATGAGTGATAACTAGTGGTACAAGTGATAGCGAGTGATAAATATGTAACGAGTATACTCTCGCATGCGCAGATAATGCATCTCAACCAGCAAATCGTCGATAATAAGTGCTTTGAATTGGTTACATAGTCGAGATAGGCTATAGCTCCATCCATACTTTAGTCTGTCCAGCTAGAGAATGCGCCGCGCCCTGACCAAAACTTTTTCCCCCACACAACACCCTGCCATGGTGGAACCGGTTTCGTGGGGGGATACGCAGAATACAGAGGGGGATCAAGGGGATCAACCCCCTCCATATACTGTAATTAATATGCGATATTTTTCGGTGTCCTAACTTAAGGCCCCTAGCTTAAAAAGCGGGGCTACTGGATTAAATCATATCACCCCTATGACAAAAACCTAAATACGCCACTGACGTACATACTACTCTCGCAGCTACAATATTTTCAAATTGATAAAATAATATCATTACACTGAACAAGCCTTCTTATCATGGTGATAAAATCTTTTCAATTCAACAAATGTTGTATTGTTGAACATTAACAAATCCGCATTATCGATATCACCAATGGTTTTTGGTTGAGTGTAATAACGTACGGTACATAATTTGTAGTTCCTGGCAACGCTTCTTTTGGTGGTACATTCAGTTTATTTTGATCAAGAGCTTTCCCTAATTTTGAATGAGCCATGATGCCTCCATCAATATTTTTACCAAAACTTCCCACATCTACAGCTATAAAATTATAATGAACATCAACTAATGCTGATAAAACCTGTGAGAATCTGGTAGTTTGTGAGACTACCAAAAACCACCCACGACAAAAGGGGAACACTTTTGTCGTGACCTATGAGCCGCACCGCGTGATGACCTGAGGGCCAAGTCGGTGGAGCTCATAGGCTTTGTTACACCCAACGGCAAGCTGAATGCCGAGGATTTATTTACTGGAAAAATATAGTATTAAATAATAAGAGTCGTAATTTTGCTATCAAGATATATAATAATTAGTTGGCATTAAAAAACAATAACAATTCTGGCACATGGCAATTATTATAATAATTTGTCAGTGCATTTTTCTCAGCCCACGGGAGGCGACACACCATATTACCCATGGTGTGTCCTCACAGGGTTACCGGGAAAAATGCACGTGGCTCGTAAAAACCGGAGAATTACAAAGAAAAGGGGGGGACAGGGGGGGAGAATAAAGAAACATTTTACGACTGATGAAATTGACGATGTGGTAGTGCAGTGGACTGGAATACGCTTCGCCCGCCACTCGGGCCCTTGTGGATCCACTTAGCCCATCATGGTGAGATGTCCTCGGCTGCTAAACTGACGAAGTGTAGTAAAGGCACAGCAGCTGACTGACGGCGTCAAACAGGCAAAGATAGTTGTTGTAAAATGCAGGTTGAGACGTATCTAAGTTCACGTGTTGACGATGTCGCGTGGTTCTATGTCGGTAGGTGTCTTCCGGTGGTCAAAGAGCCAAAAAGTCGACCAGGCAGGTGGACGGCCGTTAGAAAAGTAATTCCGCTGTAGATACCCTACGACGGTGATGGTGCCGAGCCGGCGACGGAGCTTTTTGTTGAAGTGGGGCAGGTCAGTGTCGTATCGTAACGGGAATTTTTACAATAATCAGAGATGTTCACAGTTTTTGCTATGCCGGTGCGGTACCGCCGGACTCGACGGAGGCGCCGACAGCACCGGCGGCCGTGAGCTGCGACGTGCAGACACCGATCACTGCGGGTTGTGGGGGCCGGGGGACGATTGTTACATAATACTGCGGCCATTTCTACATTAGCGCGCGATAACCATAACAATAGAGCAATAAGGTATGTTCATTATATTTATGATAATAAGGCAAAAAATGCTGTGATGTTACAAACCATAGAAAATGTTTTTTTATAACAGAAATATTGTGATCCACTATTAGGAAGAGCTTGGATTGTAACATGTTTGCCATCGATAGCACCTAAACAATTGGGGAAGTTCCAGCAAGTCCAAAACTCTGATGCGATTTCTTTCCACTTTTGTTCAGTTGGAACAGGCATGACTTCTTGCATAACATACTTTTATGATGACTTGGTATACAGTAAAAAGACCTAAACGATAGTCGAACGAAATAGTTATTCTGTTATTAAAAAAATAATAAATATATATAATATAATATTAAAAACAATAGAAATAGTGTATTTATAATAATATATTATACTAATGCCATTTTAAAAGTTATATCAATTCTGACCGGAGCGAATTTTTTTTTTATTATATAGTTTTTTATTTGTCATATCCCTGTCTGTCTATACCTTATGTCGATAAAAAAAAACAATCACTGGCTAAAAAACCTTAATATTTTACTAATATTATATAATAGGTATATTATACCAGGTATAGCTAGTAACTTTTGACCATTGTAAAATCAATACATTCATCGCTCCGCTCAGAATTTAAAATTCTCATTAGTCTTTATTACTGAACTCAAAAGATTTAAAAATATATTAGTACAATTTTTTTTATAGACATTTGAAGTTTAAATTAAAATTTTATTTCACTTGCTTCTTTAAACACGAATAAAAATGTTCTAAATTTGTTTAATTTTAGTTGCAACATGCAAAATAGTTGGAATAATTTGAGAGACATGTGTTATGAATTGGTATTATTAAACATAGGAAATAAGCAAGGATGTAATAGTTAGTAAACAAATTAGAAATGTAGTATTTATAAAACATGTAGAATTACGAAATGAAATGATTATGGTAAATTAGTGTTAACAGGTACAATCCCGAAACTGCGAGTAAGCACTTTTTATATAGAAGGGATTGTCCTACGTAAATTTAGATGTAAGGAACATTAAAAGATTGAAAGAGAGTTAGTGGAGAATGGACAGTGCCATCGCCTGTATATTTTCAACTCAATAAACTTTATAACTGAAAAGGCATGTGTTTGTTACTTTATTTAATAAATCTATAATCAAACTCTACAAGTACGAGGTCAACCGACTTGTAACACATGTATAGAAAAGCATTAAAACGGAATAAAACAACTTCAGGTCAAGCAACAAAAATTATTACAAAATATAAATATGAAGACCAATTAAATTTTTTGAAAGAGTTTTTGCAAGAAAGAGACACTATAACTAAAGTATCGTGTAATATTAGTTCAAGTTCTGAAGACGAAGAAACTATACAAGGTACTCAAGTGAACATTGAAGACATACAAATTAATAAATAAAATCATGAACCGTTTTGGAAAAGACCTAAAAGAACTAAAAACCAAAAAGAAAAATATGGTGAAACAGAAACAGTCATCAACTACAATGGAATACTTGTTAGAAAAAAAAGAAATGGAAGCTAGAACAGAAAATAGTGTTCATCCAGTAGATGCATTTCTTTCAGGTATTGGTGCCACATTAAAAACATTAGACCCCTATAACTTAAATATGGCAAAATCTAGAATTTTTAACATTGTACAAGATATTGAATTGAACCAAATCTTATACAAGCAAACAGATACTATTTACAACAATTCACCATCTTCGTCAAGCGCGGGAAATCTATGCATAAGTACACATAACTTGTACAACAAGCAATCTACATCATTTTCAGTGGAATCTCCATACACAGGACATTCGAATTCGATATCTCCCCGAATGCAAGGTGAAATGCCATTACATACATCCACATCAACTTCAAACTAGAATCAATATAAAATTAATATTTTTTTTTCTTTAATAATTTGTTCACGTAATACGTAATACGTATTACGTGTACCACCATGCCGCAGAGTTAAATGTTTAGAATATACTCACGGCGACTTAATACAAGTTGTAAAATACTAAAATAAAAAATTAATATTAATAATAGTAAAAAAAAATATATCATTTATTCTGTAATATACGTAACTTATCCGTGTCCTGCACTACTCGCTTTCTTACATTAGTATTTACCACTTTACATTCTTTATATTATTTTGTTCTAAACAACTACTCAATAATATACATATAATGATTGTGACATGTTGAGTTCTCGACATCAAAATATTTTTGGTATATTATTGGTAGCGCCTTTTCTTTAAATGAAAATACAATTTTTTTTCAGTCTTGATTTTTGGAAAATAATTTTCAAATACATTTAAACAAATTTCAACTATTTCTACAAGCTTATCCGATGAAATTTTGAAACCTTGCGCCAGTCCAACGTTGTCGAACGTTTTTTTAAGAATTAAAATTTGTGGTGGTTCGTTGAAATATTCATTTTTGTTTTTAGTCAAATCACAATCATTCATAAAGCTACTGAATAGCTGTTGTTGTACAAACAATTCCAATAAAACATGGCGGAATGCTTGTTTTTTTCGTTCTGTGACAAATTTTGATTGTGTTTTTAAATAGTTTTTTTGCCTTTTCTAAATTCTGAAATATTTGTGGATTACGGTTAGACATTGGTCTTCTATTAGGATTTGGGTCATACAAATTTTTACTATTAGCTGAATCAAAAATCTTATTAACTACGTCGATGAAATTAGCTGTATTGATAGCTGTTGATGACTTAATCTCACCAGTGACAATGCAAGTTTTTATTGCTGGAATTACTCAATAATTGTATAGCCAATTTGCAATTCATTTTCTGAAATGGATTTGGATTTAAGTGAGTCGGTGTAATTTTAATCATTACCCTCACGGTATTTTTTGCATCTTTTTCATACGCCTTTCTTATATTGTTTATTGACACTTTTATTTATTGACACTATTATTTATCTCAAAATCGCCATTTAATAAATTGTTCCTCACACTCTTAATAAGGTGTGGCATGTCATAAATTAAAAATGGTTTCTTATCACATATTGTGGTCGAAGGTTGATCTTCGTTTCCTCCGAGTAGAGTATACATACGACGGTTTTGTGTGCCATGATCGCAAATAATGCATGTTGGTAAGAGACCAAGATCTAAAATTTGTTGAACACAGTCTTTGATTATGTTGACCAAATTATCTCCTTTTACACCACTCCCAGTGAAAAAGTAGCATAAAGGAAACTTCCAGTTTAAATAAATACTGCGAACCATAACAACTAATGCTTGAGAACCTATTTTATTTGTTCTCCCTAATGTCCCCATGTCTTCATATCCTTCAATTTCATCCAACACCTTATTATACTCCAATGTTTTCATAATAGCTACTTCATAAGTAAAATTGTACATTTTTTTTCATTTTCACTTATTATGGAAATCTTTAATCTTATCTGATCCATATATGCTTTAGGAAATCCAGTAGAAAAACTAATTGAGTTAAGACGTTGGTCTTAAATAAAAATGTTCTCGTCTTTTTATTATAAAATAAATTTAAATAAATCATACCTTCATCCATTTTATTAGTGCGCCTTCGCGATTTTGTTGGCGTCGTGTTAATTGTCTCATTAACACATACATCTTCGGATAAAATTTGTGTGTTACCCTCATTTACTCCTAGTTTTGATACACTCCAAGTCGAAGCTCTAGGAGATTTAACTACATCCGTTTCATCTATATATACAATTTCAGCAATCATCATATTATTCAAGTATTAAATATTTGTTTTATAAAACATAATATTCTTATTAAAAATGTTTACCATTGACGAAGTGTATTCGTTTTGGTTGTGGACTGTTTTGTATATGATCCGTACCTATAATTGGTGGCATCAATATTTAATTCTATTTTATATATGAAACATTTTTTTTTTCTTATACACTAATTTTTGTATTGACTACCTATATTATATATTATTTATTATGTTTATTTTAAATATAAACCTGAAAACTTTAATCGAACAGCATTTGGCATTAGCCGGGATTCCGGATCATAGGATTCATATACATTTGTCTTTCGAAATGATCCAAACAAATGAATCTTTTTTTTAATGTTTTCAGACTTGACCCTTCTAAGCGTATGTTTCCTAAAAAATGTTTAATGCATATTAGTTATTTGCTTAGGCTTAGGTATATTTTATTTTTTTAGTTATTATTTATTTTCAACAATTACTTACCTGAGTTTATTATCCATTTCCTATATATTTCTAGACTAGATGATGGGATTAAATGAAAAACATTATTACTCGTTTTTCGAGTTTTATTACAATTAAAGTAATAACATTTATCACCACCAGACATAGTTAATATCTACTTTAAATAAATTAAAAACAAACGTTAATCAACACAGAAAATAATATGCACTAGTCGACAATAATAAATACGTAACTGTTAATGTGATATTTGAATTTCATTTAAATAACAAGACCTATTCTAATATTTGTAAAGTTGTAAATAATACAAAATTATTTAGAATCAAGACGTTGATGTGTTCACGACGACACACAAACGTATACAACTCTATTTTATAAATTTATGGTAATAATTATTATATTAAATGGTTAAAAATACATTTTTCTACAATCCATATTATGACTATGTTAAGAAATATCCAAAATAACACATATAAGTTAAAAATATTTTATATTGAATATTATATAATATCATTGACGGCTACAATTCAGAATAACATTTACTATAACATATATTAATTAATTAAGAGGATGCTACCCATGTATTTGTTGTCTCCGTCAGGTGGGTTACCCTGGCACCCCAATGTTCGAATTTTTTATTTTTTTTTTACCATTAATTGTACTACAATTTGTACCAATTTGTACCATAAGTTTCAGAATTCGTACCAAAGTATTTCCCCCGGGAAAATCGATTTTCCGCTGGGGTGCCAGGGTAACGTTACACCAGCACCCCCGTTGCTAAAAAATGGACTTTTAACAATTTTTTTT
>WHPZ01580768.1:4289-21495 GCA_016617965.1 Macrosiphum rosae
AATAATAATAATAATATTAAACATTTTTTTTTTTAATTTAAATTATATAATAAATTCATCATAATAATTATTCTTTTATAAAAATAAATACTTAATAGTTTATAGTGTGTTTAAAAATATAATACGAAACATTTTGGCAAATACCTAAAAATTACAAATAGTTTTTATTTTTCAGTGATAATAATACATTTTTATTATTGTTATTATTATTATCATTATTGATCTTAAGCCCAGCAACTATAACAATAAGTTGTTTGTAGGGGGTACGGTTGGATTGGAATATGTGTATATATATGTGGTGGCAAAGATTGGTCACTAAAACCCGGGTGGTCACCCATCCGGGAACTAGTGACACCTACCGGTGCTTGCATTCAGACTTTTGTGACTGAATACAATCACCGTGCCAAAATAATTAATTTATCATAGCATTTACTAGTAGAACTTCAGTTTAATTAATGATCGAGCTTTGAAGGTAACATATTATATTCACATAAAATATACATAAAATATATATTATGTATGAATATAATTCAATTTTTATTTGTTTAAACTTTAAATTAACTTAAGTATCTCATTTCTTATAAATTTAGATTTGTCTGATGACAGACAGTTGAATGAATCTTATAAGTTTCCTCAAAGACGATTATCTACTTCCACTAGATTCTCTTATGCTTCGCAAAATCTTGAGCATGCAGAACTATGTAAATTTCTATTTATTCTTCTCTGTTTTTTCTTTTTCTTTTTTACTTAACATGTAGACTATAATTTAATTTTTTTAGATTTTCAATCTTTAGAAAATTGTAGTTTTATTTCTCCTCAAAAAAAGATTGCAAGTATCCATGAAACAACTTTAGAATTGGATAAAAGTATTAACTCGGAAAAAAATTATGATAATAAAAGTGAAATATGTATAAATACTTCAAATCAGTATACACCAAACAAGTACAATTCATCCAATAATTTTAATAAGTAAATTCATTGCACAATACAATTTTAAGTGCAACATCTAATTGGTTATATATTTATATGTTTCAGGAAACAAACACAAACCCAAATAAATGAAAGTTGTCATTTTTTTTTGACTCCTAAAAGTGGATATTTTGAAGACTGCACATTGGGAACTTCAGATATATTAGAAAACAATATTGATCTTTCAAATTTTTCTATTTTAACTAATAATCATGAAGTTCTGACTGAAATATCTTTAGATAAATCTACCAATATTTCTAAAATTGTCCGTTGTAATGAATCTATAAGTCGAGATAAATTAAATCAGTCAAACGTTCAAGATTACAGTTAGTTTTTATTTTAATTTTTGATATAGTGCTTTAAAAATATTTTTGATTGATACATTTTCATATTTATAAATTATTATAAGTAGGAGTTTGATTCATAGATTAATGTATAAATACTTAAACGTTATTTTTATTTTGTGTATTTTAAATTTTAACACACAATAATAATCATTTTCCTTGATTTGGATTCCTATTTCTCAAAAAATTATTTACTAATTTTGATAGAAGATACATTAAAAGACTATTGATAAATATTTTCCATTTAACATGGTCTTTTTTTTAATACTTAGGAAAAATTAGTAAAACGCTTGAAATTGGTGATGTATGTATTGGAACTTACTCTCAAGCTGTAATTACATTAGAAAATCAACTAACCATTGAAGCTAAATACACATTATATTTATTGGACACATCACTTAACCATATTAATGATTTTAAACTTGATGAAAATAAAGCAATTGGATCTAATGCGGCAACTATATTCTGTTCAGATAAAACTTGCATTATACCACCGTTATCTGAAGCTTCATTTACTGTATGGCTACTAGAAAATGTAATAAATATAAATGTATATTTATATATAATTTTTTTTAGGTTGGGATTATTCCCTTAGTTTCTGGAAGTATAAATATTTATATAAAACTTAAAAGTGATGATATATCCCAAGAAATTTATCGTAACATTCAAATTCATTCTATTGAGCCTCAAGTACTATATTATTAGATTGGAGTTCTAGATAAATCATTAAATAAAATATTATTATTTTTAGGTTTCATGGATAAATAACTCATTTGGCTCTATAGATTTTGGTTTATTACCAGAGTTAACAAAAAAGTCATTACCAATCAAGTTAATGAACAAAGGAGCATACCAAGTTCCTATAAAATTTATTTTAAACCAGGTTTGTTTAAATTAAATAATGATCCATATAATATATATTATTGTTTACCTATATAATAATATAATATATATCTGTTCTGTTTTTAAAATTTCGTATTGTTTGCTAAATATATATATATATATATATTATATCTATATCATATAATTGTAAACAAAATTTAAATATAATGATATTATAACTTATTGTTTTTAATCAAAGTTAAGGAATATTACAATGTAAAATGTATTCAAACCCGAGCCACCAAAACGTCCAAAACCATAACACATTATTACTATAACTTAAACTTTATACTTATACCTTAATACTTTATATTTCGTACTTTTTAAATAATCTTATAATTGTACCTATCTAAAATGTTAAATGTACTCATAATTGTTTCAGGATAACTGTGATGATATTATTCAAGCTAAAGCCATTCTAAACCCATCTGAATTGTGGCAATGTGATGTGAACATGTTAACAACTCATTTTTCGAAAACTAATTCAAAACTAACTGGTCGTCTTCAAGTAGTTTTAGATTCTGTTGAACAATTGTCCACCAATTATTCGCCATTGTTATACTGTTGCAATTTAACAGGACGTGTTGCTTTTACATCTATCTCTTTTGATCAGAATCCTTTATCATTGCAAAAATCTGGGCAGTATTCATTGAATGGTACTATAGAAATAACCAACAATAGTGAAATTCCAATTAGTTTAAGTGTACTACAAAATAATAAACAATGTGGAGTATTTACAATTCAGCCTGATAAATTCAAATTAGCTGTTAAAGAAAAAGTTAAAATGAATGTTGTGTTTTCCCCATCCAAGTCAATTAATTATTTCAAGTAATAATAATACTTTAACATTTTAATACTTAATTGATCACTAATTATGAATTATTTTTAGTGAAACAAGTATTTATTTACAAGTCGTATCTTCGCAAAAACAATTTTCTTTTAAAGTCAACTATATTGAATCTAATGGTAATAATTAATTTTCTTATATTATGTACATTATATAAAATCAAAAGTACATTCAAAGTTATTTTACTTTATTTTAGTTGAGTTTCAACAAATGAGTTCACCATCACGACCTATATCTCCTTGGAGTACAAGTTCATCAAGTGCAGGTATTTTTTTTTTTAATTTTTAAATTTATGTATTATAATTGATTTTATTTAAATGTATAAACAGTTGGACGGTTAGAATTGGAATCTACATGTTCAAGTTTAGTATGGGGGAGTGTACCTTCAAATACTAAATCAGTGCAAATATTTACCTTACGCAACCGTGGTATGCATAAGGAAAAATTGCATTTAAGAATAAAAGATAATAGAAATTGTTTTAAGGTATGTAATTATTTTTTTAAATAGTATTTATATTATCATTTGTAATTGTATTTACTTTTAAGCTGATATCTTCTGGTGAAAATCAAGTGTCAGAAATGAAATTGTTACTAGAGCCAATGGAAAGTCAAAAACTGAGTGTAGCACTTATATCCACGTCAAATGAAGGCCAGGCTTATGGTCACTTAATTTTGCAAAGACAACATAGCAATGAAAAACGTGTGGTTAGTTTGTAAATTATTTACTATTAATTTATTTCACAACCTAGATGTAAAATTACTTATTTCATTAAAAACATCTAGGTTTTTACGTTTGGGTAAATTAAGCTGTTAGCTTAGAATTGTTTTTTCTTTTAGTCTGCTGATTTTCATGAAAATAGTTTTTGCTTTATCTTTTGTGTTTATCTGTGTTTTTGAAACAGTATGTAGAGTAAAAAATGTACTGATAATAAATTGATGATTGGTTTTTGAAAATTCTATACTGAATACTTACAACTATGTTTATATATTTAGTTTCAAATCCATAAGTATCAAAAAATTTGTTGATAAATATAAAAATAACAATACATTGGGAAGTTAACAGTCGATCTCTATATGGTGAAAAACTATAAGATTTAGTCAATTTTATACTTAAAATTATTTTACATAAAAACGGATTTTTATTGGTTAAATTATAATTTTCTCCGTCTCATCATTGTCCACTATTTTGATGTTTCTCTGTGGTTTATGTTTAACTTTATAACTGTTTTAATACATGATTTTTTATAATTCAGATTTCATTATATGGTTATTGTGGTCATTCAGTAATTGTAATTCGTGGTCCATTTGAGGACAACTTTGGTAACATGTGGTTGTATCCAAATCCCCAACTTATGACATCTCAATTGTCTATAACAAACTCTGGAAATACTGCTGCATTTGTGAAATTTGTTCAAGGTGCCATTTTATTTCTACTACTTGGTCTTATTTAATTACTTTCATTAATAACCCAAAATTAATGTTCTAGAAAACTCATCAGAAGATATAATTCAACCGGATGAGTTTATATTGAAAAAAGGAGAAACCGCTAATGTTGAAATTACAATAGTTATGAGTCCAGAACGGTTAGAAATGTTAATTGGACAAAATTGTAGCTCAAAAGTTATTAATATAAATAAAATATCATTGATTTATGGTGATGAAGCATCTAGAATGCGTTTATCGAGGTTAGTATAACATAATTCATTGAGTACCTTTTTCACATATTGACATAGAATTTATGAATACAAATATATAAACCATATTTACATATTTATTCAATATATTCTCTTTTTTGAGATTTTATCTATAAATAATTAATTATAACGAAATGTGAATTGAATTTATTTTCATTTTTGTATTTCAATGATCATTAGTATAATACACTTTAATCATAGAATCAGTAATAACATAATCAGTACCTATATGGCTATATGTATATACAATTATTTTAGTGAGTGTCTATAAAATATGTGAATAAACAGATGTCTGATATGTTACATTTTCAAGGAAAGCTATTGATATTACAATTATTTGAATTGCTTTCTTAAAAAATATTATTTAGTGTGTCTACTAATACGATTCTGTGTAAAATATACTCGTATATTATACACTATTTAAATATTGCATGTCGAGTCGAAACATTTTTATTATTTGGAAGAGATTGTAATTGTATCACTCTTTTTTAAGTGTTATTATTTACAATTTTTAGAAAAACTAAAATAAATCAATAGAGTTTATCTCATTCCTGTTCAATATTTTAAATTATATGTTATTCAGTTATGAAATTTATATAATATAGATAATAATAGGTGTGTACATTTTTATAGGCTCTGGAAAAAAAATAAAGATAAAAAAAAAATTGTATACCTAAATCAACAACGTTTAGATGAAATATCAAACATGTTCAATGGGGTTCATCTTGTTAATGTGGATCATCTTGAAGATACCGAGGTAAATTATAATATTTATTTATAAATAACTATTAAACATGTTTCATTAAAAAAAAAATGATGTAAATGTTATGTAGAAATTTTTAATGGGGTTTTTTTTTTTTAATTTTAGTATTATTTTACATTTGTTCTATAACTTGTATTTAATTGTTGTATATGAATTTTTATTTTAAACAAACTAAAAATAGAAACAGCTTTTTAAGGTTTTTTTTTTAGTTCTTTTCTAGTTAAAGGTCTAAGTTCTTTTAAGTTTATGAAAAAGTTAGGTAAATTTATTACATGGTGAACTCTTTCCATGTCTCAACAAAAGCAATTATTGCTTAAAAATGCTTTACTTAAACTTTTATATTATTTAATATTATTAGGTAACCTAACTTCTATTATGGAGAAAAGCGTTTTCTTACCTATGTTTCATTCTAAAAGAGAATACACCAGTTATGCACACTTTTTTTTCTTTTCCACCGGTCATTACCTATACCGTTATGTGGAAGATGCACACCGCCGGACAAATATCGATTGCCACTTAGTGCCCGTATTACAATCCTTAAACTAATGTTAAACCATCGAATTCGGCCGGTAAAATCAGTGAGTTAGGCGTAATCTAGGTTTAAACTATGATTGTAAAACAGGCCCTTGGTGTTTTCTCTTTTGAACGGAGTTAATATTGATAATGTCACACAACCCAATTCATTTAAATTGAATGTTCTTTTATATTAACGGTTCAATCATGTACGCATCATGTAATAAGAATCTTAACCTTGTTTGTTTATAGAAATCATTGCCTAAACTTTGGAAAATGGGTATAAGTGAAGATAGTATTGTGGTTTTGATGGAAACAAGTAATTTGGAGTCATTATTATGTGATACAACAACAGTTTTTAGTGAACTAGAGACAACTGTGTAAGTATATAGAGGTTTACATGTCAGATTTAAAATAAAAAACATACCTTACAATTTTTATATAAATTAACTACTATTATTATATCTTAAAGTGCTCAATTTAAAATCAAAAACATATTAGTAGATTTGTTAAATTTGTTTGATGCATAATATCATGACAAAATAGATATGTCAGCAACTTTTTGATACTCATCGTGTTGGCCAACCACTCCTCACCCCGTCTATTAGCTGGTTCGCCGCTGTATGTTGGCCTGGTAATTTAATGGCCAATGAAATGAGGCAAACTAAGACTTTGGTTGGGAAGGGTGGGATGCGCTAACCTGACTACGTCTCGTATTGTCACTGACATACCTGACTATTTTGTCATGCATAATAACATGTTTTTTTTAGAATATTTCTTATACTTAAACTTGATAAGTAATATCTATAAATTAAGAGGATGTCATACCCGCATATGTTGTCTCTGTCTTACAAGTGCATAACATAGTAAATTTTACGCAAAGCAGAACACCTGTAGCTCTGTTAGCTTAAAGAATAAAGAGTAAATTGACCTCTTATAAAATCTAAAGGTAAGATTATTATCTAGACAACCTCATGGGCTTTTTATTATATTTTAATTTTAAAGCGAGCTATCAGTATTTTAAAATTGTAAATTGTTCGTACATTAAATGAACGGAGCTACACGTGTTTTGCTGAGCGTAAAAATCGCCATGTTATGCACTTGTAAGACGGTTACAACAAATACGGGTATCACGTCCTCTTAACCGGCAGCATCAAAATAGTAATAAATTAATACCTTGTATACTCATATTACATATATTGTTTCAACATTTGTGAAAAAAAATTTTATAGTCGTTGAGAATTCTTAGAATCTTCATTTACTATACTTTTATAAAAATAATTTATTTGTTTTAATGTATTTCTTACTTTTACAGAATCAGCAGACTACCCTAGCGACTTCCAAGTCAAATATTTATCAAAAAATAATAGTTAATTGTTTTGTATATGAATATATTTTTTTTTTTATATATGAATATATTTTTTTTTATATATATATTTTATAATATTAATCATATCTGATGTGTACAATTTTTAATATTTTTATGATCTCTAGTTTTTTTTACGTACAATGAAATGTGTTTAATAATTATTCAAACTTTTAAATAAATATACATTTATACTTTAGATTTCTTCTGCCATTATCTCGTTTTTTTCAACTTTTCTACAGAATGTAACTGAAAGAAATGAGAATAATAGTTGATATTTCTCACGAAAATCCCGAGTATATAATTACTGAGGGGTACGCAATGTGGCAGTGATGATGATGCAACAGTTTAAAATGTCTTGGAATAATAAATGCCAGAAAGTCAACAAGGCTGTCCTTGAAAGAGTCCAATGTCGTTTTGGTTCAGGGGAGGGGTAAAGCTGACTTTGTTCTCTAGGGGAGATTTAACCGAGTAAGAATGTAGGATTTTTTTAGTTTGGTGATTGTATGCTGAGAACGTGGGGACATAACTTGTGCGTTAGCAGCAACCTTTATTAAATTTAAATATAATGCTGAAAACTTTTACATTTTGCAGTAGAATGAAAATTACAATTTCCAACACTGATTATTATGGAATGATAGGAGAGTGAAATTGGAAAACCAAGGTAGAAGTCAAAAGAAGCTATAATAATCAAATATATTGTAGGATCTAGGCAATAACTATAATGGGATAACCATAACGTATCTAATCTAACCATGAAGCAGATAATTTTTTATTTGTAAATCTAATTGATCGTACTCAATAGAAAGTTAAAACATCACAGTTTATAATATAATTATTTTAAACAGCAATGCAGCAACATTGCTAAGATAAAATTACTATAAAGAAAGACTTCGGAGCAGGCTTTTCATATTATAAAATATCTTTAACCATGTTTTGTAAATACTTAATGAGTAATTATTTTATATAAAATAAATATAATATTTATATGAGGTATGTATGAAAGAGATTGAAATAAATTTTATAAATCATTGTATTATTTATTAATTAATCTCAAATAAAGGAATATAGTTAGGTAGACTTGGTTTTTAAAGAATATTAAATTAAATAAAATTAAAACAATAGATGTACTACATTATTATTTTGATAGTTGAGTTTAATGTAAAATTAAAAAAAAAAATAGGAATCAATAACTAACTTTAATTTAAAATATTTATTTTTGGTTTGTCCCTTTGCAAAATTGTTTAATTTATAAACAATTAGTTATGATTTGAATAGAAATGTATAAACATAATAATTCTGTTGGTATTTACTGAATGTAATTAAATGTTCATAATAAGCCACATATACTATGACATAAATTACAAAATAAAAATAATAAAATAAATTAACTGTACATTATATGGAAAAACTGAGTTTTTGAATTAAATAATAATTAACTATTTTTGTTTTCGTTTATGTTTGTTGGAAAAATACAGGCAGTTTATTATTAATAAGTATATATAAAAAAAAAAAGATTCAACTTAATGTGCAAGATAATGAATTAATTGAGACAGTTAACAGACAAATCATTGAATTATGGGGGGACTAATAAATTACAAGTCTTCATCCTCGTCAGGCAATGCAGTTTCTTGAGCCTCCTAAAAATAATTATTAAATAGTAAGTTTTGTTGGCATAATAATGTTTTTTAAATTTTACCTTGAGGTCTTGTTCAATTTGGTCTTGCCATTGAGGGTCCATCTTAATTTCTGGGGGTACAAGAGCAGGCATTGCAACAAATTCAAGGTTGGGATCACCAATTAATTTTCTGGCCATCCACAGGAATGGTTTTTCGAAATTGTAATTACTCTTTGCACTAATATCGTAATACTATAAAAAGAAAAGTTTTAATCAATTTTTTTTAAATAAAAATTAATTGTTTATTACCTGTAAATTCTTCTTGCGATGGAAAACTATTGTTTTAGCTTTTACTTTCCTATCCTTAATATCCACTTTGTTGCCACAGAGAACAATCGGAATGCCTTCACATACTCTCACCAAATCTCGATGCCAATTGGGTACATTTTTGTAAGTGATACGGCTGGTAACATCAAACATTATGATAGCACATTGACCCTAAAAAACATTTAATTTAGAAACGTAGCACAATAGTGTAACTTTTTTAATATGAAATATGTGTTGTTTATAGTAAATAATATATGGGATAATATGTAGACTCAATATTATATAAGATATCCTTTTGATGTCTAATATTTTAGATAAATATATATATTTTTTTTATCAATTCAAAATAAATTTCACCTGATCCAACTTTTAACATTACAAAACAATTGCATATTATTATGAAATATTGTTCTATAGAATAATTAACAAATCAATAAATTACCGAAATTTGTTGATAAAGATAACCCAATAGTTTCCTAACTAGTAACAGTGCAATGATTTTAATTTATAAGACTTCTTGTGGTAGTTATCATTTAATATTTAATATAAATTTCTATTTCTATTATTATTACTCAGGGATGTTTAAATAAAAGAATATATTTCATGTATTATAATATAACCATTTTTTTTTTTTATACATATATATTCAATACACTGCAGGGGAAAATTTGTATATATACTTACGAAGAAACATACATATAGTTTTTTTTTCAAATATATACAATTCATATAATTACTTGAATATAGTATCCATCCCTGAGACCTCCAAATTTTTCTTGACCAGCAGTATCCCAAACATTGAATCGAATGACACCACGAGTTGTATGGAATACCAACGGATGTACTTCTACTCCTAATGTGGCAACATATTTTTTTTCGAATTCACCCGTTAAATGACGTTTAACGAATGTTGTCTTGCCAGTACCTCCATCACCAACCAATACACATTTGAACGTAGGTACATCATCGGGTACATTCATTATTACTTTTTCCTGAATAATATCAACACAATTATTGTGAATGAAAATAATAAAAAATACACATTTTAATAGTGAAGGTCAGGTATAAGATTTTTTATTGTTAACAAAATATAGATATGTAGAGAACATCATGCCCATCGAATGGAGGGCTAAATCATGAAATAATACTGTCTTTGAAAGGCATTTAACAATGCTTTTTTTTACAAAATGTCTAACGTTATCGTATATTTTTATTTTCAACATGTAACAACGCATATAGTTCAATTGTGTACACATTTAACCAGTTTGTTTTTCCTAAAAATCCAAAATAATGCCGTAAATTTCAATAGACACTTTATTCTGTGACTAAAATAGTGTCAATTGATTTGATAAGGAGTACAGACACCTAACCTAATAATCAAATAGTCGGTAGAAATGTTGAAAAAACCAGTACGATTGAAATAAAAAGATCGGTTGTAATTATTTAGTCTGCGACATAGGTACATTGAAAAATGTCAATGGTAGTAATCAGAATAATATGTTTTGACAGTAGACACTCGTTTGCGTGCCCGTAATAAATCACATGGTTCAGAGAAAAATGCTTTGAAGGAACGTCGCGTCTGACGAAAGTACGCGAGCCAAAACATATTTAACGGTTAACCGAGACTCGTAAGAATTGAAAAATGAAAGCGTTTCGTCCGGGGGAAACCACAGGATTATAACCTAAGATTTCGTGAACCAAAGTCCGAGAAAAAAAATGCTCAAAATTGCAGTGGTGCTACCGGCGACAGAAGCGACGGCGGCTATCCGCTGCTCAAACACCAGAAACGGCGAAACAATGCTAGTACTTACGTGTTTAAATAGATATCTTGCGACAATTCCGATTTCCGGCGAAAAATTTGGAGCGGCGACAATACCGTACTGTAACGGATTCCAACGGATTCGTCGGAGTCGTGAAAATAACGCGCTCGTGGATAGTGATTGCAAACGAGGAATGATGGCGTCAGGAGAGTAGGAGACCGCCTCCGATGCCGCGCTATCACGTCACGACCCGCCACAGGAACTACTCTAAACATAATGTACAGTGTCGCCAAATTTGACCGTGGCGGCGAATGGTATTCGTATTTTTAAGCGCCATTTTTCGAATTGAAAACATTCAATACGGGTGTTTTTGTTTTTTTTTTGGCTAAATTGCGCGCTTACCCCACACTCTAAATAAAATATTATTTTACCTTATTTTTCCGTGCGCGACGTACATTTTGATGCTGAAAACGATTGCTGAAGTCGGAATCTGGCGATATATCGGTTTTATGAAATATCATCGACACAATGTAGTGTTGCGGTACAGCACCGTATTCATACGTTTTTTTTACCATTATACGATGTGCCTCAATGGTACAATAGTATAATTATATTGTATTACTATAATTCATTGGTTTGAGAAGAATTATCGAGGTACCCGATTTTCCGATTCGATCCTACAGTTCGATCGACACGTTTTTTATAACATTATACTACATTTTAGGACGACCACCACGTATACAGCCACACAGGGGTGGGCGGCGTTGGGGGTTGAACCATAGAATCAATTTCAACTTTTGATTTGGGGGGGGGCTGAATATATACAAAGGCAAGCAGACCATTGCAATATAGCATATTACAATTGTATGTCCTAGGTTTTTGGATGGGCTACGGCTAAGTTTGGGGGGCTTAGCCCCCCTCCCCCAATTTGCCCCTATGGGTTGAACTGAGGACGACTATAGAACTGCGATCAAATGCGATTTATGGAATGAATTAGATAATTCCAATATGTTTCGTAAAGATACATATTGTGTTAGCTTTGTTCCTGTATAACTGCTGTATTGAATATTGATACTCGTGAAATTATATTTAAAATAAAAATTACAACTGTTATAAAATATAATGATTCAAAAAACCACTCGTTATTCCAAAAATAAACATCGTATTTAATGTACCTACTTATTTTGTTTATTTTATTAATTCTTACTTAATTGTTGTAAATCACGCATGTTGAAAGTGTCATCACTTTTGAATAAATATGTATAATTGTGTAGGTACCTTATTCCATCTTATTCTTACCATTGCAGTGGCGATCAAATTATTTTGTCAAGGGGGAGATTTTGCTGATTTTTTAACATTGCATATTTGATTAATAAAAATTTAAACTATATGGTTATCAGATTTTAAAGATTGAAAAAAAGGTCATGGGGATTGGGGGATATATTCCTCCCTTACCCACTCTCACAGGGGTGGATCTAGGATTTTTTTATGGTGGGTGCTAGTTTGCGTATTATGGTCATAAGGTGCTTATTAGTTATTATGGAAAAAAAAATTATAATTTGAAGCTTAAACGGCTAGGAAAATCAGTCTTGCAATGACGCAATGTGCATTTGTTTTGGATATTACCTACATGAAGAGTTCGACATATAATTATTAATTAAGATAATTGTATCAAAACATTATATAATCATTTTATTTTTTTTAAAATATATGTACATACATAATACAATGTATGAATTTTAAAATTTGATCCGAGTCACCACATTCATATTCATTATTTCTACTTTCTAGTTATTTTACTAAAATAAGATGTTATAGGTATTTGCTTGACTGGAATTTCTCTTAATATTCTTGTTCATTTCATTCATAGCAAATAAGTAATGTTAAAATTTTCGATGTAAAAAAAACCAAACTTTTTACTTTTGAAAACCGTGAACCAATCACCGAAAAAATGAAATGGCTATACTTAATGGTAAACAAGCTGACCCCGCTAGTACACTCCACCTATGTGGCAGTAAACGTTTAAATTAACGTCTGAATACGGGTTACACAAGGGTGTACTTCATGTTGGTGAAGGCGCGTTTACACGGTTCACTATCTTGGTGATCGTTTTGGATGAATCATCCAGAGTGAAGGAAAGTTGGACATGACCCAACTTTGTTCATCGTTCAATGATAGGATGATTATTTTACATTGTTCTTATTCATTCACTGTGGATGATTCATCCAAAATTATCACCAAGACTGAACCGTGTAAACGCGCCTTGATATCTGTGTGAACGAACATGCTGCAGACAAAATCGCGGTAAGCCCTACAAATAAGTGTACCTCAAAAATGCCAAGGGGGCCGTACCAAAAATTATACCTACCTAATGTTCAATAATTAATAAATAATAATAATTAATAAATTATTAATCAGTCTTGTAAAGAATACTTTTATACATATTCGAATAAATGAGAATTAATGTATTCGAATAGTTCTTAAAAAATATATTTCGAATACTATTAGAATACTTTTTTTCACAACAAGTTTTTGTCAGTTTTTGAATGGTTGGTAATTAACATTTATTAATTAATAATTAAAAATACATCGTTATCATAAGTTATTTATAAATTTTGACCAAATATGATACGGCCGATATAAGGGCCTTACGGGATACAACACATGGGTGTTTATAAAAATAATCATCTCATGGGCCAATATTATATTTCCTTCAAAGAATAAAATTTAAGTTCATGATTTATAGTATGTCTTGTCACAAATTTAAAACTATTTTTCTGGATCAGAAAAAAGTATTTTTTTAATGAATAAAAAATACAAAAAAAGTATACAGAATGCGGATTTAAATACTTTTTAAAAATAGTATTTAAATACAACCAAATTATTCAAATACTTTTATTCGAATACATATTTATTCGAATACTTTACAAGACTGTTAATAATACGCGGGACGGTGGGTGCTTCAGCACCCTAAGCACCCCCCCCCCTAAATCCGCCCCTGCCCTCTCACCAATTTTACTATTTTACTACCACTGTACCTATTTGTTGACTTTTGTTGGAATAAGTTGTTATATTAATATTGTTTTAAGGGAAAATAAATGTTGGTAAAATACCTAATATAATTGCCTAACATAAAAATACACACTCGACGCTCCATCCAAATTGTTTTATATTATTGACATATGACAGTTTAACATTCTCAATCAACAAGAGCGAACTGAAAGACAGTCAATAATATAGTCATCGTACCCGCATGTATTGTCTCCGTGGTCCGTCCAACTAACGCATAATACCCACTCCAAAATGTATGTCTAGCAGTTCCAATTTTATTAGCTTAAAATTTAAATAGGTATTAGAGTGATTTCACTGATTTGTATATCTATTAGGTATCAAACTTAAATCTTTTCAAAACTGTACCTTGTGCATTGGCCCGAAATGCAATGTAAAATAAAATAAATGTTAGAACATTATCTGTGTTCACTAGTTGGATTTGTACGATATTTTTATTTTTAAGTGAATTATTATAGTACTTATGTAAAATATTAGTAATTAAAAATGCTTATAATAATTCACTTAGAAATAAAAATATCGTAAAAAGTCAACGAGAGAACACAGATAATGTTCTTACATTTAGATTTGATAATAGGTTAATTCACTCTAATAATATGTTATATACTAATATAGTTATATGTAAGCTAAAAACACAAAATTGGAACTGCTGGACGTACATTTTGGTATATTATGCGTTAGTAAGACGGAGACAACACATGCAGGTACGACGTCCTCTAAGAGTACCACCCGCATATTGATTGTCTCCGTCTTACAAGTGGGGAACATAGGTACCTAGCAAATGTATGTTCAGCAGTTCCCAATTTCGCTTTGATAGTTTTAGACTTTTAGTATTCGAGTGAAGTATATTAGTGATAGTGAAGATTAATTATTTAATTAATTAATTAATGTTAATTATTAACATCATAATAATATAATATAATGATTTGTTGGAAGTGTTTTTATGATACTTTGAAATGAGTCATTACTATATTATTTTGCCTATAATAATTGTCGTGTAAACTATTACAATATTATTTAAACATAGTACATACTCATAAGCCCATATAGCTCATGACTCATGAGTCATGGCTCGCCTCCCGCCGGTACAACAGACATTAGTAAACATTTAAATAAGTATTTTAAATACATCTTAGTACTTCACATGCATAATATATTAATATGTAATATTTAATCTTTATTTAAATAATACGTACCTACCTATTTAATATTATATTTGTATTAAGTATCTACAGACTATACAATGTCTATACTACCTACCTAGCCATGTCTCGGGTACCATACGCAGTGGTATCAGGATCTCCTTGCAGAGGTTGACAGGATGCATTTCTCAAAGTATATTTCCATTTGGTGGTCATCATTCGCCGCTCTGCCATTAATTTAGAATTAAAAAAACCATACAAAAACACAATATACTGCAGGCCATTGCGCTGATACAGTGTTTTAAAATCGAAAAAAGTTTACCAAAAGTCCATATTATATATATTTTTAACCTCATAATTATAAACAAGTTCCCTGCTCAACCGTCGAATACGATCGCATCAAAAAAAAAAAAATACAGAAAATAATGTATTCTTTGAAATATTTAATGTTGAATATGTAAATTACTAAAATGTAAATAAACAACATTTTATGAAATTTCGATAAATTATGGAATCCGTTATACAAAATGTTTAGTAACTCGTAGGTAATTAGTAATTACTCTGTAGATATGAATATTGAATGATATGATTCCTAAAATGTAAAATTATTATTAGGTACCTATTATATAAAATGATTGAAAGAAGAGATGAAGTTGTTTTAGATCGCACAGAATAGGTCATACACAATACACAGTACACACATGCACATATCATGAAAAAAGAGCCATCAACAACATGTGTCATGTCATACATGCGGATATCCAACCTCGATTAAACACATCATTACAGAACGTAAAAATACGCAAAAGGCATGAGAAAAATACAACATAAACGAGCACCTTCACGATGCGCTGGGCCCCGACGAAGAATCCATCACAAATATATTATTATTTATGTAAAATATTATATTGTACAATTTAGTTTAAATTATTCAAGTACCTTTTATGTAAAACAAGCCAATGGTCCCAATAAAACTTCTTTTAATATTTAAAATGTTATTTTATCATCAGACACGTTGGAATATGTTGTCGGCTTATCGTTACCTATATTATAGCCTATAGGTATATAATTTCGGGCGCTCCAGAATTGCCTCCCATCTGACCCTCGAATTGCCTCCTGTGAATTTTTTTTTTAAAAGGTTACCCGAATTGCCTCCCGATTTCAAAAATATTATTCACTTGAATTGCCGAAAACACCCGGAGGCAATTCGAGTAAAAAAAAAGTACCTACCTACATTTGGGAGGCAATTCGAGTGTCGCCATAATTTCAGGTGCGTACCTACCACAGAATAGATGTACCTACTTAGAATGACCTACTACCTACCCATTATAATAATATAATAATACGAGTATTAAGTTAATTTAAAATATTGATAAAAATTAATTTTAATGAGTTATTATTTCCCGTAATATTTAATACTACTATTTAATTTGTACAAAAAAAAAAAAAAAACACAAAACAATAGAGAAAATAATAAAATATGTATTCGAAGAGTTCAAGAATAGATAATTATAGTACCTAATGTTTCTACACCTAATTTTATTAGTGCACAATTGGCCATTGTTTTGTACTTTTGTTTCTGTACATGTATATTATTATTATATTTAAACCACTATATATTGTATTATAATTTACAAGTACAGTGTTCCACGAGAGAACTGGTTTCTGCTCATACATATACTCAGCGTCGGCATTCATTTTTAATTTTATAATGCATATTTGAGTACCTAGATGATAAAATAAATAATATACATTAAAAGATACACAAAAGATTTCACACCAAACTACCTCTTCATCCTAATCTTTTAATAAAAAAACTATCTACCTTGTCCATTCCAGGTAATCCACCTAGACGGCTTAAGCGAAGATGGTGTCGAGACCTTCTGTCTAAAAATTAAAATTAGCTTAACTT
>WHPZ01580771.1:0-12333 GCA_016617965.1 Macrosiphum rosae
TACATTTATAAATGTAAAACTAAAAGGCATTGGAAAAAACCCAGACAAATCAAAAAACCTATAGTTGTCACACGAGACCTCAACTTGTCTTTAAAGACAGACCTTTGTAAAAAAAAATGGAACATAATGCACGCACAAGGAATAGTTAGGAATCTAATAGTAACCTCATTCAAATCACTTTCAAATACAATAAGAAATTCAGAACTAGCACTACTTATGGTATTTTGTATTCAACAACGGAATATGTCACCCCCGCGTTATCAAGGTCCAGCAATGTCAATTAAGTGAAAATTACTCTGAACTAGATATGTAAAATGATAACAGAGTGTTTTACACCCACACATATAGATGAAAATATAAATTCTCTCTGACATAGCCCCACCGGATTACGATGAGATTTTTATCATAGTCTGAACGTCATGTCGTGTGCACAAACAAGTAAACAACCCCTAGCCACATTTTATATGAAAAAGAACCTTCACAACCGCCTCTAAAATTCAAAAAAAAAAAAGCTTTCATTCAAATACCAAACTATTACAAAAACTTCTGTGAAACGAATGGGTAAAAAAATGGAAACAAAAAAATACTCAACTCCCATATTGGGATATAAATAATGGACTGGCAAACAAACGAGATGGAACTGGAATTAATAAAAAATACTAAATCGACTAAAAACAGGCAGCTTTGAAAAAAATAAATATACTGAGAGAAGAACGTTTTGTTCTAACTGAATGCGCGAGCGTGAATTTCTAACAATGAAACATTTTTCCGTCTTTAAATTGTCCTAATAATTGAGACAGCACCAAATCGTACCTTAAAACGGTGAACGACAAGTCGACACTAATTGCGGATTATTGAACCAGGGTTTAATGAACACGAAAGACGAATAAATATGACGTATTCATATTATTATTGCCATTATTTTTATGCATAGCATATTTTTTTCTATCACCAAAGTACAATCGCATATACATATATAATATACTGTTTACTTGAATTTAGTCAGCGCCTTTCGTCGCATAAGAAATTTTAAATTTGATCGTTTCATTTGAGTAGGTAAAGAAATCTCTCCAAATCATTTGAATCTTTAATATGCATATAAAATATTCTACACATAAATATTAAATATTATACTGTTAGATCACCCCTCGACATTTATTCTTACTCGGAAATAAATATTATGCAAATATAATATTAACTAAATCGCATAAGGCATTCATGAAGTCTTGTTTATATAAATACTAGCTGATCCCGTGCACTTCGTTAAATGTATCAACTCTATATGACTCAACCTTTGTTCAATTCGTTATTTAATATTCGGTGTATGGTGTTCAAAATTTATCTTAACTTTTCCGTTGCCCGGAATAAAAATTCTGATTCGCAGCAGTACATTATTATAAGGTAGGCAATCTACCTGCGGTAGATCGAGGGCCCCGTACTGTTCGTACTTAACTTTATAATTTAACTCTAAAGTATCAAAGTTATACCAAGTTTGTCGTTTTTACTTAATTCCACCTACGGTAGATTAATATAATCAATTAATACAAAATCCTATCCTAACCTAACCGTACTAAATTCCGATGGATAAAACCGATAATAAATAAACACTAATTTCTACGGTTGACAGTAGTCTGTAACCGATAGCAACTATTAATTAATAAAAATAAAATTTCCAACTTCCATCGTGAATCTCAATTTCCCTGTTTGAGCACCTGTTTAAAATGCGAATTTCCGCAAATCCTTTCTTATTTCACGGTGAAAATATGAGAAGAACCTCTATTCCAAATTTCAAGTCCGTACGTTGCGTAGTTTTTGAGATACAGCGATCAGTGAGTGAGTGGTATTTAGATTTTATATGTATAGATTACAATTTCCTCAGTAAATTTCTTATTAGTAGGTATAATATTATATTTTTTTTAAAGAATTTCAATAACGATTTTTGTTTCGAACTAACCTTGTCGGTGTTAGTTGATGATGTTTGAGTGGTGTGCGTAAGTCTTGCTTCTAAACTTCCACCTAATACGGCGTACCAACTTGACCCGATTTCACCTTGTCTGTACACTGCAACAAGAAAAATTAAAATCTTTATAAGACAAAATGACACTTTTAGTCCAGTTAATAACTGAAAGAACAGGAAATAATAAAACTTCGTAAAGTAAAGTGTTAAACTAAGCACGGACTATTACTTAATACATAGTTATTAACCATTTATGTAAATTATATTATATATTATATTATACAGCATCTATTGATTTAACTGTATTTTTGAGCAACTAATAGGTATGTCCAATTTAGAAAAATATAAAATCAAAAAGTACTATCATAGTGTTTTGAAAAAAAGCTAATTTATTACAAAAATCGATAACTCAAAATGTTTTAGTTCATCGGGATGTTGTTTATGTAAGTTTCTTTTAATGCAAAAAGTATAACCATATAATTAACTAAATATAATATGCTGAATCAATAGTTTATTATTGTATCTCGTCTATATTATAGATTTGAACCATAGACGTGAAGAAAGACTACTTACTGCGAACGTTAGAAAAAATAATTGACATGGGTGAGATAAAATATGTTTTGCGTTAAAATAATCGCCTTATTTATAAATAATAAATAGACAATTATATACATATTATAATGTAAGAAGAAAATATTTTAAATACGAACTTTGAGTACCTACATTCATGTTAAGTGAAAACCTAGGAAAGGACGAAAAAAGCCTTTGAAATCGCGAGTAGCGTATTATTATTATTGTGGTGTATATATGTATACACAAAGTACCTAAGTAATTGCCATACGTATATAATATATTATATAACAACACGCCCAGACGCACTTTACTTGTGGAGAGTGCTTTGCGCATAGAAAAGAGGTCAACGTGCACGAGCTGTTGACATATCAAATCTAAAAACGATCCTTACATAATGTTATATTTAGTGTTTATAATAAATAATGACCATCTACTATTAGGACGTAAAGTATTGTATTCTTCTTTGAATCGTATCTTTATACTTGAATGTCAAAACTTTTTTTACCTCGTAGGCATGGCGGGTTTTCACTTTGGTTACCCGAAAGTGGATTTGTTGCTTGAAATATACCATGTAGACATTTTGTAATAAATTCATCAAGTGATAGTCGTTGTTGGTATGGATTGATTATTTATTTCGAAAAAGAGGATGTATTAAATATTTCAGGCACACTGGAAATTCCGAAATTTTGACACGCTTCGAGCACATTTTACTGCATCCAATTTCCAATCTCTTGCAATATGTGCCATTTGAAATATTCGGAACGCATTTACTACCTCGGAACGTATTTGGCACGAAAAAAAAATACCATCGTAAAATCAATAACTCCTATTTGCTCGAAACCAATATTGTAATAGCTTATACCCCCGATTTATCTAACGAAATGGTTTTAGGTTCAATTTCTTTTTTACCATAACAATAACACTTTAAAGACACGTTACGCGTTTTTATATCGATAGCTTTGTGCACCTACCAGAGAATTTGGAATGTACAACGTTTTAATTAAAAAAAACAACCTACGTGTATAGTAACGTTATATACGGTTAACTGCATGCCGGTTACACAATTTGTTTTTATTATCTATAAAGAATTGAGAAAATATTGTTAAGGTTTTTCTAATAAGGATTTCGTTAGTACAACTCATGGAAATCAAGGTAACATTGTTAGATGTAACACCACAAATAAGAAAACGAGCTTTTACTTTATCATAATTTGCTTTATAGATAACAATAATATACAGATTTTTTTGATGAAGGTACTCACACAGAAATATCGAACAGTTTGACGAACTATGATAAATCTGTATGCCACTCAATATCTAATGTAATTTAATTGTTTTTCAATGGAAATTAAACTAAGGAAATTGAATATAACTGTGTTATATAATATAAAATTGTATTAATGACATGAAAAAAAAATTTAAATAAAATCTTATTCAATGTGTTTTAAAATTAACATTTATAATACGGTTGAGGAAATGCTCAGTATGATTTCTATAGCTCAAGAAAGTAATTTATATAAAACCATTCTAATTATATAAACATTAAAAACAATGGTTTTTATATACCTAAATATAAAGAAATCAAATTTACATACAAACAACAAACTTAATTACCCCTAAATTAAATCCCACAAAAACACTTTGTGATTCTGAGAAGCGAACAGTTGAATATTGGTCTAACAACGGTCCGTTTTCTTTTGTCTTGCACTCTTGCGACATTTATAATAACCACCTTTCAGAAGATAAAAAATGTCAAAATTCAGCGCATCTCCAAACTGGGTATTATTCATGTACAGTCATTTTTCGAACATTGTGGTGATTTTTGATACTTAACCATATAATATGAACGGAAAAAATATGTATACATATTAATATACTATAATTATCATGTATGCAAATATTTACTATTTTAACAGTTTTTGGGTAAATCACATACATTTTTTTTTTTTGAATGCAATGAAATATCATCGATTTGAACTTGATATATTGCATAGTTGTAATAATGATAAATAAATATTTACTTGGAAGTGGACATCACAAATCGAGTGTCCCGACATTTCGTAGTAAATAATTTACCGCACTACAGTTAATCGCAATAAAAATGTATTATAAAATATATATTCATCAAACTTACAGGAAAACTCGAGTCCAAAAAAATTTTAACCTTTAAATTAAACGTAATATGTTGGGTTCGTGTTGTTATTTTATACTACTTGAATTGGGTCTGCAGTCACAACACATTGCAGCCTTTGAATTTAATGAATAGATTTGTCTTAGGGTAAAGTAGATTGAAATTACTTTCTTAAGTATCTTATTGGTTTACATTTCTGAAGCCAGAATAAGTGTTAGATCTTTTTATTTGTAAAAAAAAAATAAAATATAATAATCCAAATACATTAGGTAAAATAGTTAAACAACTTACAAATCAACGTAAACAACATGAAAAAAAAAAATTAATAATAATTTTTATATTTTATACATCAGATATACATTTTTGGGAGAGTTTCCAATCAACCTCCACGTGGTGCCTTCTGAGCACTTCGTAACATTAATTTGCTTGATTATGAAAACTTAAGATTTCCAAAATAAAATGGAATAAACCCATATCATAAAATACATCAGGACCACGCATGACATTCTTCGATTTTCATACCCAACTTGAGCTTATCTCAAATTACTACAGTATAGAATTTTAATATTAATTAATTTAAAAAAAAATAGTAATAACAATAAAAACTAATCCTGAATGATATTTAAAATAATAATCATAAAAAATTAAACTTAAATTACACAATATTATGATAAAAAGTTAAGACTGACAACTTACAATAAGTATATTACAAACTTAAATTTTCAATTTAATTTTTGTATGCCAAGGACAATATCTTATATTTTTGAATTATTATTATCATTAATACATAATTTTTAATCTAGCTTCTTAATCTCGATACATTTCCTTCAGTGAAGCTTATTAGTCATTACTCAAGATATAATTGTGGATTATTTAGTGGTATAAATTATAGTTAATACCAAATATTATATTATACTATGTAGTATTTGCAAAAAAAAAAAAATATATTTTTATATAAAATTGTAATACTCTTGTTCAAATTTCAAATTAAACCTGAAGCTCATTGTACATGCTAAACTCGTAACTGTTCTAAAATAAATATGGTGTGCTGTTACAGAAATACCAGAAAACTCTGAAAACAAACCAGAAGCCTTTTTATCATTGTCAAAAATATAAAATAATAATATTACCTATAGAAGTATGCAAACTATAATTATCATTGTAATGCTAAAAAGTATCGATTGATTTAGTTATTAATAATATTGTGAATTAAAATTTCGAAGTAATAATTTAAAATTATGTAACAAATTGAAAATAAAAAGTTTATATTTTACGTTGCATAATTATGATTATATAATAGATATTATATGATTCATATTATTATATAATTATGAACGGATTTGTATACATATTATTTTTGAAAGGGTATTAAATATTTTACTTGAAAAAAACTACCAAAATAGCTACTGGGAAGTGGTTAAGTGTAAAACGTGAAAACTAAACTAAACTAATAATTTATTTTTATGTTAGCGATATTTTTTAATAATATTATTACAAAACAAACCTGCACTTGATTCCGTGTAAAAAAATTCTAGGTAAAAACTCTATTTAGCACGAACAAGTTGTTGTATCATAATATCTTATACTTACACTCAATACTGTAATTTTTATTAACTTGGCAAGAACATTTTATCAGCTGACATAATATGACATTTGTTAATATTTTGTGATAAATGTTTCACCCAAGTAAAAAATATTGCAGTATTGAGTATCTTATATTTTTTGGTATATTAAATGGAGTACAATCTGACGTGACAACTAATTTATAGTACCAACTGTGAAAGATTATTTATTTTTAAACAATTTTTTACACGGAACACTAACGTCGATGAGTGTTTATTTTTTTGGTGGTATCCATATTCGACTAGATAATATTACGTTGAACAAACCACACATATCGTACCGATAAACATAGCCTAACCCCTAACCTACATTATAGTTATTACACATAAGTGCATATTAACATCATGACTGCACCAACTCACGAAGAATAGAAAGCCACCTCGCGGGACATATTCGCTTGCCTGCTCACGACGCATTTGTCGGAGCATTTCGGAAATAGTCGACAGCCCGTGTTTATGAAACCCAGCCATCGAGATTGTTTATTATATTTTTAGGCATACGATTTGACACGTTTTGCTTCATAATTCCACCTCAATTTTTACGAAAGTGTGTAATCAGCACAATATTTCTAACATAATATATTGATGCGTGTTTGAAATAAATAGGGTCAGTGGTTTAATTTTATGGTAATCGAATTACGTAATAAACAACAAATTATACACGGTTTGAATGGCAATACTGTATCGGATATATTACACTATATTTTTCTATGCTTAACTCGTGCTGGTCGAATAATAAATATAATTATTATATTCATAACTGTTGGACGGCGTGATGTTTAGGCAATTTCGGTACATTGGAGTGTAGTAGGTTTATCCCGTGTTACCAATATAAATTAATTTATTTAACCAGGAAATATTATATTTTATCCATAGTATAACGAATTTATTTTCGTCACCCATGACACTTTTGTTAAATGCATATTTCGTTATGTTTGTGTTATTCGTATTAATAACTATTATTAAATCATATCACATTTGGTATACTATTATATTATTATACTCATAAGAGTCATGAAAGCATAGTTCTATAAAAATATAAATCAACATTATGAATAACTTGTACAACTGCGTAGTATACTGTTTAATATTTGTAAACTCTTGTTCACCTATTTTAGAGAAAGCGTTTTATTTGTTCGAAACAAATAACACCAACATAATATATTATTACGAATGTGAATACGTTTTCGTGTTATATTTTAAATATTTACTAAATAATATTTATCCACACTATTCTTTACATACTATTATATCATAATATTTGAGGCAGCTAATCGATACGAAATGTTTACTAATCATTTTATAAATATAAAAGAAGTATTATATAATATTTAATATAATATATTAACACGCCATTACATCACGGGACTTAAGCACAGCAATCAATTACGCTCTTATAATAATTATATATATTTGAATCTAAAGTACGTAAACATATATTACATTATCTTAATATTATGTTTAAATATAATATAGGTAGATAATAATATTATGTTTAAAAACTCTGAACAGTTAATAATATAGTGTATTGTAATATAATATATAATTATGTGGGTCTTTTGTGGTTTTACACTTTTACCTTATTTCAACGAATTGTAACGCAAAGTTCTCCGCACTAGAAACTCCCAGAGTAGTTCTTTTTTTGGTATAAAGAGGGTAATGAGCATCAACGGCTCAGCTTGACTCAACTAACGAGTGCCGAACACTCGAAGGACGAGGAATTGTAAAGCCCTAGGACATTAAGATCACCCAGACTATTGTTTTCAATAATAGACCTCGTATAATACTTCTTCTTATCGGATTTGATGGCACTTTAGTTTTTAAAGCTTCAAAACACTATAAATTGCACCTTACCATCCGGGGCTTAACGCATTTGGACTAAAGATTTATTTTATTTCTTTCTAAATGGAGTATAATTTACACAGATATAAAACAAAACATAATGATCTAGGGACATAAATGAATAGAATGTTTAGTGTATTATCCAACACCACAATAATGTAATCTAATATATAAAGTATGATAAATGTCGAATTTTAAACAAAATTGTATGACAAATTTTTTTTATAAGCTTTATCTGCTTTATTATCAAATGTATCCCTATCTGATAACCGTGTGAAGCGAGTATTATTCTGTGGTTTTATTATGTAAGACAGTTCATGCCAGCCTGCTGGTATCAGCTAAAGTGAGCATAGCATAGCTGATAATATATTAGAACCTGTAGAAAAATAACTAATAATGTGTTATTTTGTACGAATATTGAATAGTGTTTAATTTTGGAATTACATTTATTAAAAATGATTCCTTACACCACATTTGCTTTTAATTCTCCAAATAGTAGTAAAATGGCTTCGATTGGCCGCTAGTTGCTACTTGTTTTAGTTGCTTATATGCTTTTATTAAAAGCCTTCTAAGTTCTAATACATTGTACTGCTAGCTATTTGAAAATTACAATATAAATTAGTTGATAATATGAGTGATTTTTTATTAGGATTGTAAAAGAGACGGAGATAGTATTAACATACTTAAATACTTTAAACGGTATGGTTATTGTTTAGATATCAATGTTAAAGTTGGCCTGGTTAAATTTTAAAATTGGCCTGCCTAAAATCTTGCACACCCGGAAATAAAACTGAATTGACGCCCCTGAAAAAATGTTTCATACGATATTTCTATTAAAATGAAAGAAAACAACTTTTATTTTTGGGGGAATATGAATAAAAATATTTATAGTTAAAGCAAAAAAAAAAACACAGATCAATATGAGTTTTCACAAATTACGTGTGAAAAATATGTTTTAAATTCATCACTACGGACACTACGTTATACAATTTATATATAATAGTAGAAAATCTAACTAGCGATAAAGGTAATGAGTTTTGGGATACGTCAATATTTAATTGGTGGAACGATGGTATTATTGGTTCAACTAGGTAAAGTTACTGTGTAATGTGTTTATATTACAACTTCCCATTGATCAATTATACAGTGTTATATTTTGAACTCAATATAACATATCGTTTATCTCTTAAAATTCTATCGACTTACATCAATACTTACATCTTATAGAAAAGTTTGAATTATATTTAAATTTAGATAGTAAAACATCATTACAATGAATAAAACGCAATACGTCCAAAATATATGTACCTAACACTATAAGGATCTTCAAAATTGTAATTAGTACAGTGTATTTATAACAGTACGGCATGACTGTTAATAATATATATATAATCTCAATATATTATTGTATTCATAATGAAAAATGGTTAATTATTAATTAATATGTAATATAAAAAAACAAGAAAGTCACTGCTATTTAGTAGGTTTCGAGCATTGAGTAGGTCACTGTGTATGGATGTCAATCTATAATAACGCAAAGATAATAATCTATGTCAACCTATAATATTTATAATGAGTATTAACCACTAGTAGAACAGGTAGAAGTTTTCAACACTATTAGTTCATACGTAATATTTTAATCTGGTCAGATATAACCCTTATCTATAATATTAACAAAGGCAGACTGTTATCAGTATATGCTTATTTTTTTTAACATAATTACTAATTCTGCAAGCGTCTTAAGTAGAAATAAATTTATTAATTAAACGTTTAAAAATATTAACTCGACTTATTAGCTTTATGGTATAAATATAAGTGTTTAGTTCAGACAACCAGTGGCTATACTACAGTTAAAAGGTGTTGCTTAGGATCGTTGTTGGCATAGGTGAGTAAGTGGGTTGCCCTTATAGACATGATTGACAGTTAGACTGTTGATAGATTTATTTTCTTGTTATACATTCTAGGGACACTTACTTTTTACGTGCAAACATAAGTTAGAGTTATGAGTAAATTCACGATTTATTCAATAATGTTATAATTAGAATAAGAACAACTAACAGAACATAATATTTTTTGTATAATGTTCATATTATAAATTATTATATTTCTTGTATAGGTCAAGAGTAGAACAGTGAATACACCAATTTATTTAAAAAATATGTTTCCCCAATAATGGTTTAAGATAAGAATGATCACTGATTATTGTTAGTTTAAAAAATAAAAATATTATAGTAAACATATAGTGGTAATATTAACGTGATTTTGCTGTGAATAACCAT
Source organism: Macrosiphum rosae (assembly GCA_016617965.1). Classification (NCBI taxonomy): domain Eukaryota; kingdom Metazoa; phylum Arthropoda; class Insecta; order Hemiptera; family Aphididae; genus Macrosiphum; species Macrosiphum rosae. The sequence goes on from WHPZ01580771.1 coordinate 10,404, forward strand.
TAATTAATTATATGCATGTGGCGGATCAGCGTTCATTTTTTGTTAATTTCAACCTGAGATGGCGTGAGTCCAGTACGAGGGAAATGTAAAATACAGCGGTCATCATGTAAAATTATTTTTTATGAAATAATGTATATATTGTTAGGTACTTCATTATAATTTATTAAAAACTAATTAGTTTTTCACTTTATAATTTATAGAACTTTGTTAATCGGAGTTAGAGTATGTCTCACTATATTTGCAATAAATAATTCAAACAATATTTAATTTAAATCATTTTTTTTTTATGAGTGTTAATTGTTAATAAGTGTCAGCTCGAACGTACAGTTTTTTACCGTAAATAATCATCAAACAAATCAATGCCAGTAATTAATGCTTTTCACCTGTTAAATCACTAAAAGCAGAACAGAGTGTTGTTACTTTAAACACTAAGTCGAAAAATAACGCTTATTTAAATTTAAATTTTGATTTACCATTCCAAAAACCACATCGTTTGACAGGTCTTATTTGCCAGATTACGATTAAACGGTCGAGGGATGCTTTATCTAAAAGAGTACACATTTGCATTAACCTTAAACTGAATTTGTTCAAAGACGTAATGATTTTCTGTACACTTAGTACGGCAGTAAAAAGGCTTCACTCTTTAACTTTGATAGTAGCACCTGGTGGAAAATTAGATCTAATTTGTACTTTGAGATCAAAAATCCCAGTAAGTACTTTGCAAAATAATCGGGAAAAACAGAAACAAAAATTACGGGAAAAACAGAAAGATATTTTCGCAGACATAGCATTTTTCGACTTAGCTATGATAAATGTTTTGCTCGTCAGTAAAAAAAAAACTGAAGTAAATATGAAAATTTTTTTTATAAACGTTTAAAATTCATATTTTCATGAAATTAGTCAAAACAACGATATCTAATGTTATGTAAGTTATATTATATTCAAAATATAAAATATAACATTTTTATAGCTAAGGATTTAAAATTAAACACAAGGGGTCTCATCATAAGTTGTCATAAGTTAATTATTTTTTGTATCAAACGATTTATCATTGAATAAAAATTTAACGATTTCATTAAGGTGACCTACTCAATGATGAGATACAGTTGATACCTACAGTAAAACAAAGCGGTGAAATATACTTATCCACTTTATTAAATTTCAATCAGAATAACTTAAGAGAGATCTTGTACTTCATTTTCGAGCTTTTTGAAAGAGAAAACACTTGTTAATTGTTATCAACATTCATTAAAAAATAACTAAAAATATTCGAAAATTTTAAATGCCTAAAGAATAACTAAAATCTATTTAGTTAAAAACTGGAGATGCATAAGTATTCCGATTTTCCGTATTTTTCTTGGTTTCGAAAAGTAAACTTGGACAGTTGGATATTTCTTGATCAACTCAATACCGAGGTCTATAATATGACACCTACCATATAATAGATCTTGGATTTTTTTTTTTTTTGACATAATTCACAAATATTATTTCAAAATTTAAATTAATTTATTTTGAAACCTATTCTATGATTGAATGATTGATCCAACGAAATTTACTCCGATATTTATATTAAATCTGTTATAGTATATACGTTTTAACTTTTAATTGAAGTATATTAAACCTTTAAAAATATCACATCATAACATTTAGCTATATTACTAGCTATACAATAAATGTCTATAATACATTAAACTAAATTGTATGACTCTTTATAATATATTATTTTAGAATTCAGTAGTTTTAATTGTTTATGATTGTTTTTAAACATACAGGGTGTCCCGTGAGGATATACCTATTAGCCGTAGAGATAGACTCGTCGCCCGGACAAAAACCGGTTTTTTGCTGTTTTACTTATTAATTAAAAAAATTATTAAAAATCAGGAAATTAATGAAATTAAAATGTTGAAACGTCAATATTTTCAGAAAAATG
>WHPZ01580771.1:12383-39598 GCA_016617965.1 Macrosiphum rosae
GTTATTTGTAGTGCTTACCTCTGTGAGTCTTAATAAGAAAACAGAATTACGATATCTCTATTATTTCAGGAGATATCGCAATGAGTAAATCCTCACGGGACACTCTCTGTATATGGTAGTCCATCGTCTGTATCAAAACGGCAACGTGTGGACTATATTTTATTCGGATTCAAGTCACAAAATGACAAAAGATTTATATAAAGTCGATAATACCACAATAAAATCAGTCTGTGGATATATAAATATTAGGTAGGTAAACCGAAAATTCCACATTCACCGCTTATTTAGTTATAATGAAAGTATGGTATATAAATTTATGATTACATAGACAAATTCCTAATTTATAGGGAATCGGTGCTGGTTTTTCAAATTGTCCCAATTCTATACAATTTCAAAATTATATTTTATATTTTAGTTTCTGTCTTAATTATAAAACTTTTCCACTAATCTACTGCCCGATACCTATTTAAGAGGAGGGGGTGTATTTTATCAATAAAATTGACTTCACAGGAATAATCTCATGCCCCATTAATATGTCAAATTTTGATATATTTTTTTTATTCAAAAGATGAAAACTTGTTCAGGCTCGATCAAAGCCCGAATTTTCAATTTGCTTCAAATAGTGCTTGAAAGATACTTTTGAAAAATATAATATATATTATGTACTATTCAAATGCATATTTTAGCTTCTATAATTATAATATTAAAAATCATGTTTTTATCCGACCTGTAAAATGTTTTCTTGTTTTAAATTTAAAAAAGCGGATAAGTGGGTGAAACTTTGCTGTATAGTAGGTAACTATAATAATTAGCTGAGTTCAAATATTTTTAAAATTGTATCAATTGTATAAAATAATAAAATAAACAGATTGTGTAAATTTCAAGTACCTGTCTATTTAAAGTTATTCATTTTTTAATTAAAAAAAAAGAAAAAGAAAATCTCTCCTTGAGAAATCGAGTGAATATCCAATGTTTTAAAAATTTTAATTTAAAACGCTCATAAAAAATTAAATTTTTCTTGCCCTTCGACTTTTTTATTTTTCCTATTGTTAAAAGTAGACAAACTCATAAGGGAATCATCATATATTCAATTTTCAAATCTTGGATACAAACATAAAATATTTTAGAAATTTCTAACTCAAAATAATTTGCAAATGTTCGTAATTTTTTCGAACTTTATCAAAATGTAAACTTCAGACTCTCATAAAAAAACATTGATATACGCTCAACTTTTTTTAAATTTCCGCCAGCAACAACTTACGAGGAAACTTGTATAACATTTTCAAGTTTTTAGACAGAGCAAAAAAATTGTTTGCCGACTTTAATTTAGAAAAACTAATAATTATCCAAAATTTCATACGTCTATAAAACATTAGTCAAAATATTTTGAAAATTGTATGGTGTATAGAAAATGTTTTGAAAACTGCCGAATCTCCTGAATGCACTAACTATATGCACTTTCGCACCGGAAAAGATATACTGAAGATGCAAATCGAAGCATTATTTCCACCACTCGTATGGTGTTCACTGTACACTTTATATAGACACAAATAAAAAAATAAAACTTACATCATGGTAAAATCAATACATTTATCGTTTCACTCAAAATCTAAAAATTAATGAAATCCGATTATTCTACAGGGCGTGAGAGTTATCCTTGTAAGACATGTTTTTGTACTAGAAACGCAATTTCTCCGACGCCCTTAACAAAAAAAAACAAGTATTGTAAATATGGTAATTTGAATATGTTCTGTATAATAATTATAATAACTAAACATAAAACTGACAAGTAGAAATGTATATTTTTTTAAATTAAATATTTTTAACTTAACTCTTGATTTCACATTAAAATATATTTCATAAACAAAAGTACAAACAAATGAATATCTCTGAATAATGTTTTCATTTTTCAAAGATTAATTAATTATAATTTGTTTGGCCTTGTTTTTTTAGTTGTGAATTCCTTTGCACAATACTTACTAATTAGGTATTACCATAGTGACAAGAATCTTTCGTATTTTTATACGTTATTAATATTTTTTTTTTTAGCGTAAGATTTTTAAAGGATTTTCAAGATTACAATTTAATATATTAATATATTTTTAATTTCATTAAAAGATTAAATATGATATATTGATGTTGGTTCAATAACAGTGTATAAATAAAATACATTTAGTTATGCTTTTTAACTATGTAATATCAACTTGCTTTGATATTAAATAAATATAATATTAATCAACAAACAGAAATAAACAGAGAATAAGGCGTGTAAGGACGACCACAGTTTTTACAAAAAATTATTTAGTTGCTCTTTGTCTAATATCTGTTGAAACACGAGTTATGTTTTAAGGCAAATTAGTATTGACATTTTATTTTCGTATATATCTACTAATATAATATAAACTCAAAGTACCCTAATTTCTTTTTTAGGTTATTATGACTTTATAAAATGCAGGGATTTGCACCCGAATTAACTCAGACCCGTACAGACCTAAAAAGACTTTAAAAAAATTAAACACTTGAATCCCATATTATAACCTGAATATTTTTTACCCGAAACACCCGAACTAACCAAAACCTGTATAATTTTTTTTATACAAATTTGAATAATAATTTATTATTAAGATGAATAATTTCATTAAAATATAATAGTATAAATTATTGAATGTAGTACCTACCTAACATATGTGTAAATAAAAGTTGTTTGACCACCTAAATAAATTACTTTGGTGGAAATCCTAGTTTATAATTGTTTATTGGTTTTCATATATATCGTGATTAGTCTACAAACAACGGATCCTTATATAGTTGATTATTCATAATTTTTTTTTTTTTTAATCGTTAAATATGTCATGGGGATCTTTATTTCTAAAAATGTCATTGTCTTACGTAGTTTGTTATATTTAATAAGTTACATTAAAATATATATATGACACTCCGATATCCTTAAAAAGTATCAAACACATCCGTCAACCCGTTTGAATTTAATTTTTGTCTAAAACATTATTGAACACTTGCGTAAAAATCCCACATTTTCCATATTTTCTTTTCTTTTCTAGACCCCTAAAGTACCAAAAAGATTCAATTTTCTAAAGTTAAAGTTAATAATGTCCAACCAAAAAAATAAAAATCCAAAAATTAAAAAATACTTATTATTATAATAATATAAGGTAAAGGTAAATAATTATAGTCCATATTATATTTCATTACAATGCTATTAAGATTGACTTATTTTACGATAGTTATATAAATTTATACATTTTTACGATATCGATTTAATTACTTTATAGTTTTATAGAAAGTAAAAATTATAACAGTATTTTATGACAGAAATAATATTATACTAAATTTTTGAATTGCTTATACAAAATACTGTTAAAAATATGCACATTGTTTATTAAAACTATTTTTGTAACTTAAAAACAATCTACAAATTTGTGAATATCATAAATTTTAATCAAAAAAAATAAATAAATGAATAAAACAACATGTTCAATCACACAGAAAGGAATGTTGTCAAGTGAGTTTCAAAGTTTCGAGATAAAAGTAATTTTTTTGGTAAAAATAATTTAACCGTTTTACGTTCTTTCTTTTACAAATATTAATTCTTATTAAATTTTACTATCTGAATTCCTCCAAAAATTATTCACTACAGATTTAATTAAAAACAAACAGATTAACTCGACGGAGTAAACAAAAAAAAAAAAATAATAAATAAATAAAAAAGCAGCAGTATATCTACATATATACATAAGGAAAAAATACTCGTAACGATCGATATACATCATACATAAATAGATTGTTTTAAATATTTTGCTTAGTTTATTATCTGAATATCCCGACTATGCCCGTGTGCAATTTTTTTTTTTTTTTGTGGCAAATATCCTATACAGTATATAAGCTATATAGGACATAGGTGTATCATGGTTTGAGTGTAGTACACTTTACAAGGAAATAATTTACTTTGAAATAATTCGAACTAGAGGGGCAACCGCAAGTCACGGATTGGATTTAGCTCTTGGTATATTTTGGTTAAAATTTTTAATCTCTAGACTTTTCTGACATCTCTAAAACCAATCTCTGAGATTTTGTCAAATTGATTTGAGTAGTTTTTGAGTAGTTATAATCTACACACATACATTTGGTTTTAAGATATTAAGCCGTAAGCGTGACAATTCGATGTACCAGATCTGCCTGGGTAAAAACTACAAAAAAAAAATAAATAATACTAATTTAATTTCTACTATCATACTATTCTAATCTGCAACCCACAATGGCAACCATTTAAAAAAACAAAAAATGTTTCAGTTTCCACCGTGATCTAACATGATCCTTGTTCGACCATCTCTTTGAAATTCGAATATCAGAAAATCCTTTCTTTATGCACATCTATATCATTGGAGAAATTTGAACACTATTCCAAGTTATCTAGTTCATACGTTTTGAAGTTTTTGAGACGAAGCGATGAATGAGTGAGTGAGTGGTATTTAGTTTATATAATATATTTTATGTGGCCAACTAATACCTGTTGCCACGGAAACACAGGCAGGCGTCACATTATAATTTATTATTACACTGATGAGTCATACAGTACCAAGTGGCAATGCACATGACACACATATTACTATGGACGTTTATTGTGATATTATGTAATATGTCTACAGACTACAGTTGCTGAAAATCGTAGTATGATCGCATATAGTTGAAGCGTATGAATTATAGTAACCCTAAAGGTATTCCCACATTATATATAGTTAATAATTTGGATTTTATATGATATTATTTCGATAAAAATAAAAATAAAAACATTGATACATATTTATAGTTAACAATTAATACTACAAATTGTCAAAAATATTACGGTTTTTAACTTTTAATATGCTTGCAATTGACGGGTCCAAATTATACTTGGTAGTACACTAGTAGGTACTAAGTATAATATAACCAACAGTCATAATATTATTGTACAGGGCGATTTTACAACGCCTAAATAGACTTGGTCTCTTAAATATTTTACCTAAGATGAATATTATGTATAATACATCTAACCTGATGATATCGTGGTCAATCATCTTAAATAGAACTTTATAAGCTGTAAAATAAATGGTTTTAGTGGTATTTTATGAAAACCCGAATATTGAACTTAAAATTTAACATAGCAGACACCTCTAGACTTCATAGGGTTGGTGATTTTTTTTATTTAATCAGGACTTTTTGTCATAACGTTTTGTCAAGAACAAAAACCTTTCTGATTTTTCTAACGCTATATAAAGTTTATTTTGTTATCCTTTCACTGGACCATCAATAAAAAAATGTAATGTAAAAATCGATGTTCCAGAGCCCATATTGCCATAAATATAATAACTGGGCTCGCATAACGTGACTAAGCACCACTAGTGTACAAAAATGATAGATTTTAAGCTTCTTCCATAACTATTTAAAACTGTTAAAATGGATATTTCTTATCTAAAAGTAAAGCATTTAGAAAACAACATGAGCCGATAATAAACCGTTATTTCACTTTGCGGTAATTTATAAATACATTAATCACAACCATACAGTTTCAGAGCATTAACTTGGGTAGGGTGTATTTAATAAACTTAAATATATAGTGTAATGTATAATATAATTATTCGGTGCAGATACATAAAAGTAAATGGGAGGTAGTGGACTAGAAAACGTTATTGAAGCCGATAAAACGGTTGTTTTTATTTCCTTTTAATAAACTAACTTTTTTAGATCAATAGATGAAACTTAAATACACTGCAGTGATAATATGTATCGTACCTACCACATCGATCGTAAAATGTTGTTCCGGTAGATTTACGGTATTTTGGTTAGCGAATGGAGGCATTAAGATATGTATATACAGTATAATATGGTATTTACACATGCTAAAGCCATTGTTGGTTAATTTAAAACTATTTTCTTATTGTCATTATACTATATAATAAAATATATTATAGCACCGTCGCCGGTTCGAACCTCGGCCACGGGTGGCACTTCTCTTCGGGCAGTCACGGTGTCTGGAGAGAAAGGCCGGGTAGGGGATGGGCAGAGATACGGGTGCCCACTTGAAAATTCTGCTAAGCCAAAAAACACGTGTTTAAACCTACTGGCGTCAGTACCCTCCTCCACAGTTAAAAACCACCCAATGGGCCTAAGTTTCCATTAAGATAATTAATGAAAAAAAAATATTAATAATAATAATATATTATAGGCTGCATCAGGGTTGGGTCCCAAAATTAAAATTATTATACTAATTGGGTTCAGGATTATTTTAGGTGTGAATCGTTTTTCGTATACAATGATATTATATCATTGAATTCAAATTTAATACCATCCATTATACAGCGACCCACTTAAACCTACAACTGTACAGCAAAGCGACATCCACTTACCCATCATTTTATTTTTAAAATTTTAATCTTAATATTTTTAATATTTATTTTATTTATTTATTATTTATTATTATGTTATTGTACCTATATTTGAATTACTTAACTTAAATAAACCGTGACCTAACTAGTATGCTAGGTACCTATAATAATCCGTGACCCAACTAGTTTAATACCTGTGATCAACCCTTAGTGTTCGGGACCCCACTAGAATGCACCGATATTATAAACAAAGTAACTATGAAATTATTTTTGTGAACCAGACCTCAAATTAGAAAATAAAATGAATCGTTTGCTTTTTATTTTCAACTTTTTTTGTCTACGATTATTTGTATTTATTTATTTTAATTAGTTATAAAAAAAAAAAAAAAATGTTAATATTCCCCGATTTTCTATGAGGATAATTTTGACTGGTTTACGATAAGATAACCACCCCTCATATAATATACAACATCCGTTAACGTGGACGTAAATCACTCGCCGGTGGCGGCGGAAGCGGAAAGAAAACACGGACAGTAGAATGCCTCGGTGATGGGATGGGAAAAAAAATGCAAAGCCTTCTGATTCTTTAAGCTCGTGGCTGAACAAACACCTCGCAACCGGGAGCTCAAGCCCGGGGTGAGCGGGAGAGGCGGAAACATTGAAAGGGGGTCGTAAATTATGGCCTCTCCTCCGGCCTTTGCAAAAGAACCGCCGCCGCCGTCACTGGACGAAATGAGGCACGCCGACCGTTCTGCGACGGCTCTTAACCCAAAAGCCTGTGCCGCATACGCATGTGCTCGACAGCAGCGTATTTTCGTCTGCCACTGTATCGATATATTACACCGGTAGGTATATATATATATATGCATTAATGTATTATATTATGGTATGCGTGCTTATTATGTGTAAGCTGAATGCTGATAAAAGCCATTTCGTGGTCTCCGTTTGACGCACTGAAAATATATTATTATTCCGCGTCAAAAACAGTTTTCTGACGCGATGGTGCGGTATATACTAGGCCACAGATATGAGTTGTATAAAATATGTCGCCATAGTATAATAATATTATGACGTAATATACATGTTATTGTGTAGTGTAATACGTGCGCACAATACTGCCGAGATGAAAAAAAAAATAAATAGTTTTCCACCACTATTATAATAATATACTCCCATGTCCTCACATTGCATGCAATGATATTAAATTTTTTAACGTTATTTTAAGCTTTATTTCCTGGCCGTACCACATTTATATTATAGCATATATGTATATGATGCCCTTTGCGTGAATCTTATATTATATCATATTATACATTTATTTCCAGAGCAATGTCAATTTGAAATATATGATGTTTTCGAGAAACCATGGCGAGACGATTTCGAACAATGGGAGATCGATTGCACGTACTTTGCCCACGATCAATATTTTGAATTTCGTTTCGTTTTCGAACACATTCATACGCGCTTTAACTCAAACCATATATTCAAGTTTCGTTTTATCGTTGTAATAGTTGCGTTTGATGTTCAGAAATTATGCAACGTAAACAATTTCCCAAATAAAACCAAATCCATTCGTTCAAAAATCACAAAAACGATTCCGCACGTGAAACCGAAATCCATAATATGACGCCGTTTCCTAAAATTTAATTTTGAGAGTACGAAACGTGACATGTTAAACAGCACAGTATTAGATTGATAAAGGGCATTGTTTGATACAAAATAATACTTAAGGTCATCGAAGCATTCGACCAAATTCATTAGGCCGAACAAAACAATGCGCACGATATATAATAATACATTATATTATAGTCTGTTTATACATCTCTCGCATAATATTATGGGTTTGTATTAATGCAGTTAAAAGCCAGAATATATATAGTATTATGTTCGGTGGAATAATAATACATTTGAGGCAGAATAGGATGCACGTTATAGGTTTGCAATTTAAATCCGGCGTATGGGTTTCCTAACATTACCGCACCATTATTTCATATTAAAACGCGTCAAACGCCATGTCATCGAGCTGAAAATTACCACAATCGAATTAAATTTAACTTGTTGTGTAATTACAGTATAGTATACATTCTGCGGTACTACGGGGTAGTAGTTAAACTATAACGCCATTGGTGCAAATAAGTGTCCAATCAATTACGAAGCAACTCAGTATAATATGATATGGACAGCTCGGTCGTGCTCATAGCCACGTCATAATATTACACTGACCTATTATTTAACACGTTATAACACCTTCGACCACACCTTAAAAATACATTATCACATTAGTTTAGCTAAGGTACGATAAAGAATCAATACAGATCAGTGTAATATGTATATATTAATATATATTACAATGCGAATAGGCCTAGAAAAAGTGTGGGGAAAAGTTAATAATCTTTTTATACCATTTTCAAAAATCTAAGATTGATTCGTAGAAACAGTAATACAAATAATCCCAATCTAAACACTTTTTTAGTACTTGCTATTGATGATGTTCCTATAATATAAAGGAATAAGAAATATCCAACCAGTTACCTATTAACAGCAATAATATCTACTCTTAATTTAAATTTAACCATAAACTATGTGACTCCTCTCACCATAATTAGCCAACAGTGTACATGTTTTAAGTACTACAATTTAAATTAGGCACATTTATTGCTTCCTCGCACATAGTTTCTTTATGCCAAAATATGACCCGTTTACTTTCATGCAGCCTTCGATGCATAATTTATCTTCATCGAACATAATATTTAGTTAACAGTAATGTTCTGTTAGAATAACACTCACTGATTCAATAGAATGAACGACTAACCTTTTGAAACAAATTAAATGAAACCCTCGACGTTCACCTAAAGTATCAAATGTGGTGATAGTAAAATTAATTAAATTATTTAATCTACAACAATATTTGTAATGGAAATCACTTTATAATAATATGCCTGTAGTATATTCAATTATTAAACCTATATTTTTATACCAGTAAAGGTATCATATTTTATTAAAAAATAATGAGCATTAGTTTATTACTATATTCATATATAATGTGTAAGTGTAACTCATATAATCATATGTTTACATATGGTATTAAACTATTAGCATGGAAAGAAGAAATAGTATATCATAATTTCATAAAAGCTACATTCAACTTTATTGAACTTAATTTTATTTTAAGTAGGTATCTTTATTTTTGAAAAAATATAATCTATACAAGTTATGTATAATGAGTAATTTTTTTTTCAATGAACCATATAGTAAGATATATGAAAACAAAAATAAAACACAGGAAAGCTGTCATACAGTTGTGAAAACCTAACGATTTTAAGATTATTAATTATTCAGGTCACGGCACTAGTTTCGTTTTAAGACATCTGGAAGAGTTCCCAGGAAGTGAGTTTGGAGATGGATGCACGATAATCTGGTAAGAATTATATTGAAATTTCTAAACAATATAGTGTAGCAGTTTCTAAATTATTCATCAGACTTTGAGGTCAGTTTTCAGAACATTGTTTAAGACAAACTAGGGAATTTAGTAATTAGACAAATACCGATATTTTGGAGGGATCGAATGGTTAGGTTCTCTTTAGAGTTTTTGTCATAACCACAGCAAGTGAAAATGCCATAACATGTCTATAATTGTAGTGAGTGAGTTTTATATAGAATATTAGAATCAGCGTAAGGTATAATGTATAAGTGGCCATAACAAAATATTAAGTTAACAGTTCAGCTTCTTGCACTTATCCTTGAGATATTCCATACCAAGTTTAAGAGGATGTCTAATATAGGCCTAGACGTTAAACCAAAGATGGTATTTTCAATTTAATATATTGAATTCAAGTGAAAAATTAACATATTGTACACATGAAAAATCGTACGATTTTCTTTGACGAAAATAACGTTGTTAGTAGTGCTAATGAATTTCTCATAACTGTGAAGAATTATAAACAGAAAATAACAGCAAAACAGTCATTATATAAAACTTTGTGATAAAACCGTATTACGGCGCATACCATGTTAATAGATTTTATATGATATGCATAAGTTTCAATCCCAACGTTCTTAAAACTTAAACGGAAACTCAAAACACCAAAGTTTAAAATGCATACCTACCTGTATTTTCGTACTAAAATATTGTAATAAACAACAAACTTCGACGTTCAGAAGATGCAATGCTGTACGACCATCGATCAACACATATATTATGCATGATACTTATAATAGTTTAATACTATTTATAAAATTAATAAAATACACAGGTGGTAATATAATATTGTTGTATGATTATATATTATATTTCTTTAAAAATGTAAATTGAACAATAAATAAAACCAACGTTTATCATCCTCCTGTCACTCAATCGCATAAATCAAAAAAATAATAATGAACATTTTTAATAAATGAAGGGTCCGGTGCGAGAACCGGGTAACTCCACTTTTAGAATAATACTTTACTTAGGATTTCCTATTATTATGTATTTATGGCACGTTGTTTATTTTAACATCTAAACGGCATTTCTAATAATCTAACGACTATGTCTACTTGTCTACAATATAATGGATGATGGATTCGCTAATATAACCTACCTAATTGTAATATTTGTTAACTGACAACAGAAAGTCAGAAAGATATCTACCACGTTCGAGAGTTATCACGAGACGATGTACCGGAATTGCATAATATATACATCGCGCCAGGAAACGGTTTAATAAATATTATTTTTTTTTTTACATAATATCGAGAAATACTTTTGATTTTTGAACGGAAATCTTTTCATCGTAGCTCGGTTTCATGTGCCAGTTTTAGAGTCAGAAATTGACATGGACCTATTATTATGACAATTATTATTTAGCCATTATACAAAACTATTAGGACAAAGTTATTTTATTTTTTTCAATAATGTCCAATATTAAATACGTATCAAAACTCTTTATTTATATTACGAAAGCGTTAATCATGGTTGTGGACTTAATTTTGTTGATAATAATAATTTTTTTTCATATGAATATAGGTACCAACAATTAATAAAAATAATTGCATTGATTATTAAAAACAAAATCTTGAAAATGTTTGTAATCTTCAACTTTATTGGAATTATGTACCAGTATAATATTAAAAAATATTGCTTATTGTTTTACTATTCAATCGATTTTTCAAATTTATTTCAAAATGTATATAATATGTTTTGTTTGGAAGCCCACCGACCATTCCTCTAATATTTCATATGAATTCTGAACTAGGTCAAATCTGCATTATGAAATCAGTTATACACGAGAATACTGTCTCTATTACTGTCGTTACTTAGGGTAACTGTATAATAAATCTTATCTTAAAGCGTTCTTAAAAGAAATAGTAGGTAATTCCACAACATTTTAAAACAGTTTACAAATCATCAATTTGGAATATTATAATATTGTTGCGTATAATCTTATACCTACGTCATAAAGGAATACCCGAAAAAGCTTTTGTTCCGTTTTGACAAAATATATATTTTTTACCGTCTTACTTTATATTTAATAACGTTTTTTGTCTGTTATACGTTATAAAATATTATGACTATTTCTGTTTTGTTTGTGAATTCTTTATGATTTTATTATGTGTCGATCGCTCAACGAACTGCAAATCCGTTGTGCATTCACGTCACAGTTATTTACTTGAAATATAAGAATGTTCAGGGGGGGGGGGGGAAAGTTAAACAATAAGTAAACCGGAGATTTGTGTGTTTTTCCCATTTAATTGGTTTTGGCGGGACCTCTGTGAATCTTCTGTCACCGAATAAAAGTTAAAAGATTTTTTAATTGCTGTAAGAACAATACTCATAAGGAATCTTGGTTTAAATTTCGAGCTTTTTTTATTATGATACAAATAATTTTCTATACATACATTTTTGATATAAAATAACTAGGTAAGTATATATTACTAGATGAATATATTTATTATATATTTATATAATTTATTGTAAGTTGCATATTGATAAATACAAAATTGTATAAGACTAATAATTAATAAATGATATAAATGTTTTAAACTAGATGGTATTTATTAGATAAACAGAAAAAGTGCTGTTTTTTTTGTAATATTAGTTTTGCGACTACCTTAATTATATTATAAACACTTTAAATTTTAATTAATTTAATTTTAAATTGTTGGCTAAACAATGAATGTATTGACTAAAATTGGCTGTAACTTGTATTAGCGTATTAGTTGAACAGTGTTATTTTTTTCTATTACAGGTCTCTTATTATATTTTAGAAGAGATAAAATTATTCAAATTTTAACTATGAGGAACTTGACTGAGCAAAAAAAAATTTTTTTGATATTTACAGAAAAACAACTAAAATTGAAAATGCTGAATGTCTAAAAGTTTTTATTAAAGTAATTTTTGAAAATTATATCATGTATAGAAAAATTTAGTCAACATTTCAAGTACCTAGGATTACCTATTTTTTTTTGAGCTACACCAAAAATACAATATCGATTTTGTTAAAAACCACAATAAAAGGTTTTGTTGTAAAAATTCCTATTTTCCTTAATTTTATTTTTTTTTATTCTTCACGTGCGTTTATAATGAAAAACACTTGTCATTTTTAACTTTTGACACCACAAAGTATTAACTAGAATCAATTTCATTTTTAATCAAAAACCATCCCCAAGATGCAAATCGATGCAGTTTTACTGCTCCAATAAGTGAAGACAAACACAAAAACCCACACCATTATAAATGATGGCCAAAAAATGACACCAAAAACTTCCCAGTACTTTTCAAAATATAAATTAGTTTGTTTCACAGCACTATAATAGCCATGATAGGAACCACCGTGTCTGGGGATTGAACACCAATGCTTATTTTAAATTATTATTATTATTACCTACTGAATATTACTGACATGTGTACATTCCTGATTCATATTTAATTTCTTTTTCTAGAATTTTTTACAATTCTATGTAGTTTTTAATATTATAATTTATCATCAACCTATAACACAAGGTTATGTGGCAATATTTTTGTTTTAAAGCCATTGAAATCTAAAAATAAAATATAAAAAGTATGAATTAAGAGAAAAACTGGATTATATTAAAAAGGGTCGCCATAAAGGGTATAGAATAATGTAGAATGCTAAAATAAGACGTGAAATTACGTGCGGAATGTACGTAGTTGTTGACTACAGCAATGGTCCATTTTTCATAACTTATGAAAACGTGAATTGAGGTAGACGGAAATGTTTATTAAAAATGCACATACAAGAGTTAAAAATTAATTTAAATTTAAGTTCACGTGTGCCAGAAATATTGTATGAAATATGAGTTTTATAAATAAATGAATATATCTGTCAACAATTTTACAATACATAAAATGCCCAACACGAAGCATGCTCAGTCGTAAATTTTTAGCTATGATATTTTGAGGCAAATTAAAACTATATTTTGATTTAATAAATAATTATTTAATTATGTACATCAGCAGCATATGAGCGCTTACGAACAAACAAATTATTCAAATATTAGCAATATTTACTATTTAGTACCTATTTAAGAAGATCATTTATTATTAAAACATGATAGAAACACAGAAGGCAAAATATAATTTTCATTCAAATCGATTTTACCACTACCTGCGTCCTGCACTACCACGATGAATGGTTTTACAATAACAAGAATTAACAACCTATTTTGTTCATTTGATTTGTTTCTTGATCGCAATTTTCAACTTTTGTTAGTATCATAGATGATTAAAAACTTCGTCATTGGATGACTCGAGGAAAAATAAAGAAGTTCCACAATGCAAAAATTGCCGAATATCTGGTCACACTCAAAACTACTATTTCAAAACACCAAAGTGTGTACAATGTAGTGAAGGACATACTTTACTAAATTGCCCTAAGTGTAAGAAATCAAAGGCGAAATGCGCAAACTGTAGTGAAGGACATACTGCAAATTGAAAAGGATGTATCACTTATAAAAATGCATAAGAAAAAGCTCACCCAAAAAAAAACTACAGCAGTACAAAGATTACAACAAAAGCCTGCGAAATCAGTCACTCAAAAAGTTTCTTTTGCACAGATGGCTAGTTCTTCCAACGAAAATCAAAAGGCTCCACTGACCAAACCCACACACAACAAAAAAAAAATGTACCGTCGCTATCTGACGTTATGGCGCATTAACAAAATTAAATGGGAGATTGGATAGGCTTGAAAATAGCCAGCCAAAAACTAAAGCGCAAAAGAAAAAGAAATGAATAGAACGCTTCGAATCATAACATGGGATGCTAACGGGCTTGTACCGTAAGCTATAATGGAAAGAATTAAAGAATAATGGAAAGATATATCAGCTGGAGTACTGCAAGGTAGTGTTTTAGGACTTATCCTGTACCTACTCTATAAGGCTGATATAACAAACGATGATAACATAACATTAGCTATGTTTGCTGATGATACGGCAATTTCGTCAACATGTAATAGTCAGCTCACTGCAACTGTTAACTTACAGAGGTCAATTGACAATATTTTTGACTGGACAAGAAGTTGGGAAATTAAGATCAATAAGCGATAAATCGGTGCACTTTAACTATACGTTACGCAAAACCGAAAACATCCAAATAGTACTGAATCAATCACCAATCCCACAAAAATATTCAGCAAAATATCTTGGAATGCTCCTTGACTATCGTCTAAACTGGAAACACCACATCCATCAGAAAAAAATTCAAATTAAAGAAAAAATGCGAAAATATTATGGGTTAGTCGGACATCACTCCGAGTTAACCATCGAAAACAAACGTCTACTGTGTGTAGCAATTATAAAACCGATATATGGCATTTAATTGTGGGGTTGTGCCAATAAGTCTAACATCGATATAATACAACGCTGTCAAAACATTGCCCTTCGGACCACCATTGCAGCCTATCGGTTCGAAAGAAATAACGCAATTCACCGCGATATGATGTTGCCAACAATAATAGACGAAATCCAAAGGTTTGCTAGCAAACACAAGACGAGGCTAGATCACCATGTCAATCCATTGGGCCATCCAACGATTAGATAACTCCAAGGATATCAGACGTCTTATTAACGTCTGAAACCATATGACTTAGTTTAAGATTTTAGATAAAGGCAGGAGGCACTTTATTGGAAGTGACTCCATCGAAATTTATTATACATATAATTATATAAATTAATTTATATCTAGTATGTAAAATATGTATAATTGTCGAACATATTTATAAAGACCTTTGGGTCGTTTAAATAATATAAAGCCCCAGGGCATTTAAAAAAAAAAATTGGATGTCTGTTGAGCAAGTGCAAACCATTCTATTTTGTGATGGTATGTGTGTGTGTGTGTGTGTGTGTGTGTGTGTGTGTGTGTGTGTGTGTGTGATATATCTAGAAATATAACGATTGACGACTCTGGGGCGATATTCGTATACATATTTTATTAATGATCTCATACTTATATTGTCTGATTTATACTATATATTATATTTATAAATACATTTTGAACATTTAAATTATATTTAAAAAAGTTTAACTTTTTTCCAAAAAATCATGAATATCTTGAAAAATATTTTAAAAGTTTGTGGATTTAATGAGATAAACAGTAGGTATATAGACATGCCAATTATAAGTATTACTCAAATATATTATTTACCTACTTCAAATTTTAAGTGAGGCAAGCATCACCTCACTTGCCTCACCAGTCACCAGTCACCTCCACCATAGCCATCACTGAAAAATATATATATATATACGGATGGAAATAAGATAAATGTATGTATATCATATAAAAAAAAAACAACTTCCACAACTCAGTAATATTCTCGAATGACAAATAGTCGTCGGAATACGTTGTAATTTAAAAACTTCACTGGCTCAGAGTCTTATTTATTTTTTGTATTGTGGAAAATGTTCTGTTGGTACATTATATGGTATAATAAATATTTGAAACCAGCTCTGTATTATATTTAAATTCTTGCTCAACCATTGAAAATTATAATCGATTTACAAGTGCGGTTGATGCGTGTACATTATATAGAATACCGTCCGACGGTCGTACTTACGCACAACGTTATAATAATAATATATAATACGCAAATGGCTTTCATCGGCAGATATCTGTGACCGAGATAGTGGCTGACACAGGGGGGAGGGAGAGACAGACAGGCAAACAGAGACAGAGAGATGGATAGAAAAACGGACAGAGACAGAAAGAACTCACCGAGGTAGAACCCATAAACGCAAACATATAATTTTTTTTTTAAATTTAAATTTTATTACAGGATTTATAGTGATGCATAATATAAGCGTGCGGACGTCGTAGCTATATAAGTGCGGGGATAATACGAAGTATGTGTATCTTGGTAGTTAAATCGCGACAGGTAATATGCTGTTTCAGCGTGGAGATGTTTTCAGTTTTGTCCTCCTCGTAGTAACTTTTCAACTGAAAAAATATAAAATATCACCCACAGAGCACACGCTACTGAGGTTGATATTGTGAAATATTGAAAGATATGTTATATATTATGTACAGGTGTATTATATGTAAATAAAAAAATCAAATACATACTATATGTATATTTGCTTTTTCTTTGTAGCAATATAAAATGAATGTGTGTAGTATCTGCAGTTAAAGGTAAGTACAAAACATTTTAATAATGCATTAATACAAATAGGTAAGTATATTTTTATTGAAAAATAAAAATTTTTTTTTTTATGAAAATATGTACAAACTGTTAAAATTTACTTTTCATATGGAATTATTATAGCCTATAGGATAGTGTAACAGTTGTAGATATGAATATTGTATATACAATTGTAATAGTGTAAGTCACATTATACGAGTAGGTATACCTATATATAAATGTATTAGTAAGTATTTGCATAGTGTTTTCGACGTTTATTAGTAAGCTGTACAATGTACATTGTACATAATTTAAAATTCAATAACACAAATTGTTTAAAAAAAATAAAGACCATGATAATTGTCTTTGTTCAGTTATCAAATTGAATATAAACACGTAAATGCATGATGCAATATAAAGAAGATAAATTCCAAGATATTTAAAAATACTACACGTTCATAATATACCGCCACGAAAAATCATACTATGTGTAATATTATTATATAATATTCAGTAATATCTCCATCAATTATTTGAAGGTATACCTACACTAAGTCGTCAAATATGTCTGACTGGTCATGTTTAGTTTATATTCGTCTCGTAGTGAAGAGGGAGATAGGTATATAGAAGAGATATCGATGACAACAATAATTCCATCAAAATACATTTTTCTTAAAACCATTTCTAATTTATTCATACAATTGATAAAAACTCGGTTTTTGTTAGTTGTAATTCATAACTGCAAAATTAACAATCTTTTTCGATAGATTTATGACGGCCAAAAATTGTTCTGGATATAAATTAGCTACCTACTCGCAAAACGTGTATTTACTGAATGAAAAGTATAAGACATTGGATGGCGTTTGACCATGGAAATAATGCGTATTATGATTTTATTAATATCATTATTCATTAGGACATTGGTATACATACCTACTTATGGGATAATATAGTGCAAGATGACATGTGATATTGTAATGTACACATTCTAACATAATAAATCAATTTTTTAATAAGCCCTACATACATAATAGTGTTTCTTTTGTATATTATGTAGGTAAGTTTAATATAGATATCATAAATACGCACAAATTTACTCAACTAATGTAACATACGGGAAAACCACCAATTTATTGTCGTTTTTGTACATATCCATTATGTGTTCCTTTTTGTGGTGGTTTGTTAACAAAAAACCAAAAAAAAATCAAGTAAGTAACCCCTGCCGGTAAAAACACTAAAAATGATACGGTTATAAATTTATAATGTATGGTGTCTTCTCGCGATTGGTAAAATAGCCTTCGAAAATTAAATATCGTTCACTGTATTATAACAATTATTATATTATAAATATTATTTATGTAGGGCTTTCGACACCTATATCCGACTACAATCGAGAATTATATTACGCAGGACAACGGTAATATATACATTTGTTTTCGGTCATTAACGTAATTAATTTAACCATTGTTTTTCCAACGATGCGCTAAATTAAAAATTAAAATTAAAATGATTAAAAAACGATTGACGGTTTTTTTCGGAAAAAAAAATTTTAATTAAACTAAAACTACATAAATTATTAATATTTTTACTAGGGCTTGGGTAGTATTGTGTCGAATAGAAAGATGTTTGTATATAAATACTTATATATATAAGAGTATATAATATTTATACCCAGAAATACATAATTTAATAATAGTGTTTACAAAGATATTTTTAATTTTACTAAAATGCCGAAGAAGTAAACACTATTTTTTTTAAATTTTTTGTAAGTTTTTGGTTTTGATTATTAAGTTCATCGATTGACGTACATTTTTAAAATTTAATATATTTTTATCAATGATAAATTACGCATTTTTGTATACAAATTAACTCAAATATAAGTATCCCATAATATTATGTCTGCGTTAATCATGAGTACAAATATTAGGTACAATAAAAATAAAATGGTATGTAATATTGTAATACTATAATCACCAGTGAGTTTCGTACTTTCGTGTTTGGGGAAGCCCGACTCAACAGGCTACTATCTCGATTCAATCCTATTATTATTCTAAACTCTTCACTCAGGCGCATAGACATTTCAACATTTGGTTAATATTTAGTGTTGTGTAATCACAACACAACTTGTGATAAGTTTGCACCTAAATTGTTATGATGAATCGCTTTCTGTTTAAGAAAATATACTTGTTATACAATATAAATTATGAGATCTAAAATTTAATAGGTCGAATGAGGTATCTACAAGGACAGTAGAATGAGGAAAATATTATATCTCAGAGGGTTAAAAAATATTGTATACTATTATTCAGTCAATTGCATTTGTACGTGTCTCATATTTTATCCTTGGATCAATTTTTATCAGTTTTCTATAGTTTCATTAATTTTTATTAATACCTATATATGTTATACATACAATGTGTGCTTATTTATTATATTTTATATTCATTTCAGCACTATTTACAACCAAATAATAAAATATAGGTACCATATTATATTAATAAAATTGGGTACAGAAATCATTGTTGAACTTGCTTCATTGTGCTAAAATATTTTTTTTTAGTGTGACAGTTATTTTGAATTATTGTAAGGAATTGCATATTAATCAAAATAATATTTTATTTCAAATTTTCGACTAATATATTGAAAATACAATATTAATTTTCAATACAATGAAAACAAATTATCTGTCGTGAGTTATGATAACATTTGAGTATTATTCAGTTGATAACTAACGAAAGTGCTAATATTGAACACTATAAAATAACGGTAATTTAATTTTGTATTTTAATTATAATTTATATTACGATTTGTGCAAATAAAAAAAAAAATACGACTATGTCTTCATAATATATATCTAAGTATTTTATTGGTTAGTTAAAAATATATGCTGTTTTTGAATTTTAAATTATGTGACTCAAGTGTTATTTATTTATTTCGTATTAAAATAAATACAGAAACAAGAAACAGTATTAAAAATGGAACTAAAAAAAAATCACACTACTCATTTGATTTTAATACATATCGTACTGTATAATGTATATCATCCGGTCTATAATTAAGTCTTCTACTGAATAGCAAAATGTAATAGTACTGCGGTCTAAACCCTCGGATCATATTATATCTAAGTCTCGCTGGCACAAATTGATGGAATATAACTCTGACAAATTGTATTTACTCAAGTCAGTACACGATTAAACGAATTTAATTTTATGTCAAGAGCTTAGTTTACTAAAATTAAATTCGACTATCATTCAACCATAATAATTATTAACCATATACTATCGTGGGTATACAATAATTCGTTTATCGTTGATATTTTATTAGAAAATGAAACTGAATTTTTGATATAAAATACATGAATTCAAATTATTAATTTACCATGATAATAAAAATAAAATATTTTTCGAGAAAACAAACCATACTTAATAGAATTAAAAAATACTGCACTTAAATACACAGAAACATCCAAAAAATTAATATATTTAACTAAAGGGTAGCACATTTTTGTATGATTTCTAATACTAGTTATTAATTCACCCAAATCATTGGTAAAACCGTATTGATTATTATTTGATAATTTAGTTACAACCTAGTTTAAAATAACATAAAAATGTATTAATAGCTTATAAAAACATATAAGTTTAGGTTAAATTTAAAGCATAGTTTTACGGTTGAAGAATTTAATGAAATAATAATAATTTTAAGGTTTGGGAGAATGTCGATGGAATAGAAGCCAGTTTCTTATGTTTATTTTCCTGAGTTTCGTGTATTTTGGCCAAAGTTTAATGGTCTTGTGAGGGGTATACCATATATACGACAAGTTGAAAACTATTTAGGAAATTGAGGAGTACCTATATATAACCTCTTCACTATACTTCCGGTACCTACGCCTTTACAAGCATGACCTGTGCATTCTACTTCACTTGAGTACTTTAAATAAATATATATTTACTTTTAAGTTCACTTATTTTTTAAATTTAAAATTAGAATTAAAATGTTACACAAAAAATGATCAATTAATGAAAATATTCAACGCCCACAGCGATTTAATTATTTATGAAAATCGATTATACTAAAATACACTCAAATTTCTGTATTTGATTAGGTGACGTATCCGTACTTAATTCCCCTGTTTATCTATAAGTATATTAAGTTTGATCAAGTCTAGAAAGTTTTGCAATTTAAAGCAGAGAAAATCTCAGAATTAGGGGAATTTATATATCTAATTGGTAATTAATTTATGGTAGAGTATACTCTATTGTTATTTTTTTTAATAGTTTTTCCTACAAAATCTTATTTTGGTATTTAATAATTATCACCAAACCATAATATAATCTACTACGTTGGGCCAGGTGCCTTTATACTACACAGTAGATTACTGCGATTAAATAGTAGGTACCCATGTTAAGAAGTTAGAACTTGGATGATACATACTAGATAGAGGTATGATTAAAAATCTTGAAGTCGATTTGGTCGGCCCGTTGGCCCCAAATCCGAGCATAGCTCTATCCAGGATGTACTATCTAAAAGTTAGAAGTACAATTAATAGTGACGCTAAGAGGGTATAATTAGTATAATATAGTTGAACGGTTAAATTTATCTCGCTGAAACTGTACTGTCTAAGGAGTAATTTGAAGGATTTTTGGAAAACATGTCGGAAGATAAGATAATTCGATAACGAGATTTTATCTTAAGTTCCTCAAATATGGCTGAAATAAAAAAATTCAACTAGGCTGACTGCGGCAAAATTAAAACATATTAGTTTTAATGTGGGTAGAACATTTTAACCACGTGAAGTTGGATAATCATAAACGTCTGATATCCGTCACCGACAAGTCACTATCAGGGTTTGGATTGCCAAGCCAAGGATGGACATTACTAAACCATCTGAGAACAGGAAATGGAAGGTGTGTGAACGTAATGTTTTAATGGAAAATGAATGGCAACTACTCGCGTGATTACGGTAACGAACATCAAACAATCAACATAATATTCTGAATGAGTGCCCATAGAGGAAAATAAATAATAGAGTTAAAAACGTAAGACGTTAACAGGTTAATTGACTTATATTATCTGTATTGCTGTTTTATTTTGTGATTTATTTACTAGTACCAAATAAATAAGAACCACAATAGAAACATGGATTGGAGCTTTATCACAACTTACAACTCAATATATATACAAAGGTTTATTTTTGATTCAGACGATAATAAGCTCAGCTATGATAATATGTTAAATTTCAAATATGATGGGATTCAATAAAAGTCTATATTATTACTTATTAGTATTTGAGGTAAATTTAATGAAACTGAAAATAGCGTAATATAATATTCCTATGTAAGTTAATGTATTGCTAATTAGGTACAAGTCCATGAAAAATAAATATTGCTGATAATTATTAATTATTAATTATTATTACTATACATTTGAAAGCAAAACTAATAGCAGGTATTCCACTTGATTTATGATTTTCTTAAATATCTGTAGATTGGATATATTTTTGTTTTCATTATTGTTTGTTGTGATTGAATATTACTAAACAATTAGGTACCTCCCATTTATAAAATAACTTATTAATTAATAGATATAATATTAATAAAAGGTCTTTTTAATATTTAATACTACCTATGGAGAGTTTTATTCGTAACACAACCAAGTTTATAATTTTTATTGTGAGCCGTGGGAAAATTTTTCTCCGGAAGTTTGGACCAAAACCGTTCCGATGTCTCATATTTTATTTATATAAATATAAATAATACACTCGAAGGTTGACGATAATCTGTCACAATACTAATGAAAATTAATATACAGTTTTCTCTGTTCTCGTAACATCTTTCCACGTTACTTATTTGTCTCTTGATTATTATTAATTATAATGATATTTTACAATGTCATGATCATATTATCCATATCTTGTATTTTACAATATACTTCTGTTTAATGAGCACTGTTCATCAATAATCAATGACTAAACCCCGTAAACAACAAAAGTTTGCAGAACTGCATAATAACTGCAGGGTTTAAATAATGAGTGTTTTAATTTAAATTGTTTTTTTTTTAATTTGTTATTGATGTACCTACCGAATGTTTGCTTAAACGTAAATCAGCCATTGTTCTCATATACATGATTATAGTTATGCTAAATATATTATGAATCAATAAGTATACAAATTTTCTTCGATGAGACGAAATGTCAATGAATAAATTTGGTATAGATCTCTGTAAATATGAAAACTACAAAGGGAATTACTATATTATATTATCTCTCGTAATTCACATATCAGTAACACCTATAGAATAATTTGATAAAATTATCTTTATTAATATGTAGTATTATACAATTATTAAAAGTTATAAAACAACGCCTTGTTTGCAGTGCCTATTTATATTTATAACATTTTATTTTCATTTTCTTTCTGTACTCTTGATTTTTAATAAAAATGGATAACATATTTCGTCATTTATCATAGTGAAATATGCTTGTAAAAATTGATCCCAACAGTATTTTAAACTAATGATATTTCGAATGTTTAATATATCAATAAAATATTAACATATAACAATTTATCTTTTAAATTTAATTGGTTATTTAATTTCTGATTTCAATAAGAACAACATCAAATAATTTGGATCCAGTTTTAAATCTATAGTGCCTGTGTCAATGAAGCATTTCATAAATTATCACTGGCAGATCTAACGACACCAAACATAATTAATGTATAATTAATATTTTTAGGATTATACCTACCAGTTGAGTTATATCTTTAAGCGTCAACAGTTGTCTTTATAGAGATGTATTTGTTTCGAAATCCGTGAGCAAATTAAGCATTCTTCAAAGATAAATATTCAAAGAGTGGCATTTAATAATTAGCATCAGACACATATTATATACACTATACAAGATCATTAACTTTATATCATTGAGTTAAAATTATTTACAGAACATTTTTATCTCAAAAATTGTGACTAAAATTATGTACATAGGTACCTACTTAAATTGCTCATTAGGTAGGTTTCGTTAGGTTAAGTTTTACTCAAATTTAATGATAACACTTTAGCGTTCAATTAAATTCATACTTATAGAACTAACTTATAGAAAATATACGTTATTTTATGATGTTAAGTTCAGGAGAACGATATATACACGGTATTACGGTAGTATATTATATTATATCTTCACGTCAAAAACAAAAGAGAAACTCGACACATGTTATTCGACAATGTTCTAGTTTACACTCTACTTTAATAGTTTATCGTATGTAACTAAACGAGATTAACGTATTTCTTACTCAGTACACATTAATTTATTATATATTATATTGAGAAATAAATACCAAGTTACCTATATATTACTCATAAGTTTCATTCATTTTTTTTTTTTTTTGTGAAAATAGAATATTGTTTTTATGTAGGTGTATAGTATATAATTAAATGTTTTTACTTCGAACGTACGTCATTCAAATGGCTGACTGAACACATCTTTAACCTAAACTGTTTAGAGTTCAGTTAGGTATACCTGGTATACCACCATCTTATAATAAAGCATATGGTGTTCACAATTTAATTTTTACCAACGTTTAACCTGTAAGTAGCTACAGTTTATTTTACGTTATATTACCACAGTCAGTAACCCGGGGAAAGATTAAGACACAAAATCCTTATATAACTACGGCTATTAAATGGAAAACATAGATACGTTAAATGGTTAGCTGTAGCTATATTTCGTTTCATTTCAGCACTAAGAGTATATACGTATACTATACGTCAAGATATTGAGCAGGTCTATTCAATTTATCAATGCGTCGAAATTATAACAAGAAATTACCATATAAAAAAATTTAGTAAAAATATATGACAGCGCTTCGTAGGTGAACTCAATTTATGTAGGTCCAGTAATGCACGCTGAATGTGCATATTTTTATTGGTTGCTATATGTTGTAGTAAATAAATAATTAAAACATCCAAATAAAATATTACTATTAAATAAGAATGATATGAGTAAATTGAAATGTCAACCTCAACATCCATAAGACCATAAGTCATAACCAACCCATTTTCAAACATATTTAGGTAAACTATGGTATTGATAGTAATAATAATTTAGGTTCCATCATCAGTTTTATTTTAAACAATAATAAATCTGAATTCACTTAAAGAACCATAAAAAAGTTTTTGTACAAAAACAAACTAATTTTAAAATATTTGTATTGGTTTTTTATATCCATATCATAATATAATAACTATTATTTTATTCTTTTCATCCATACTATTTTACCTTAAAAGTTACAACTGAATAAAACAATAGTCACAAATAAAATAAATATTTCAGAAACTGAAATAAAGTTCAATTTTTTATATTTTAAACCACAATCTCTTCAGTACTATAAGATTGTATATTAGCTACGATATTTTATGCTGCAAAAATAAGTGGGAAAAGGTAATACTGTAATGACAACGGATTTATCAGCGGCGAAGGATTTAAAATATATATTTATTTGATATTCTCCCCGCATTTGACATGTTAAGCCAATCTATATACCAAGGTGATTTAGCCAGGATCAATTTCTATACATAAATAAATGGGAAATTAAAATAAAAAAGACAAAGAGGAAAGTACAACAAATGTCCTATCGTCTGTAAAGATTAAGAAAAATAAGAAAAGAAATGTAAGTAGGACAAGTAGATACTCCCAAAAGAACGAACTGGGATAACGATGCATTACCTGTCTAGTATCTGGGCCCTTGTTTATTTATTCAACAAAGACTAACAATTTCGAGAAAAGCTAAAAAGAATAAGTATACCGATTGGTCAATTATGTATATTTTTTTACAGAGAATGTAAACTAGAATTAGTAAATTCAACGGCAACAAATTGTGCATACATATTACATAACAAGAAAATATTTATAGTTGTGAAATAAAATTTGTAAAACATCAAATTAAAAAAAAAACCACTTTATCAAGCTAAACATTCCTTTTTAAATTTTATATTCCATAGTGACATAAAATGCATTATATTCTAATGTCATAAAATGCACTGTTAAACCCTTAGGGACTATAACAAAAATTATGATACAGTTTATTAATCCCCGAGGGAAATGTCATCTTATGGTGTACCTACAGTATTATTGTTTGAGTTTTGTTTTTATATTAATTACTTAAATATTTAAACTTTATACTAAAAACCAGAAATAAAATTATTCAAAAACGTTGCTTACTAAATAAATAAAAAATGTAGTATGACTTAACCACAAATAAGCCAGACCCAAAAATGTGTAGGAGTAATGCAATTAGCTTAACATCAATGCGTGGAGAAGTAGAAAAAGTGTTAGTACGGAACGTACACGAAATATAAATATATTATCGCTCTAGTACGTGGTACACTATAGATAAATTATGTATAAAAATAATGCAATGGTAAGAAATAATCATTTATTTAATAACCTTAAAAACGAAAGAAACATTACATTACAATTGATATTTGATAATAATAATAACATAGCATTATATTTACTATTCTTTATAGTATGTATGTGCATATCCATTTATAAAATAATACGTACTATTACATACTACAGATACATAGAATTCCATTATCTTTGTCTCGATTTCTGCTATCAAAAATCCTACATAAACAGCTCAACAACATTTCTCCACCGATGATTTAAATTTAAAAAAGGGGGAAGTAGCCAGTAGGTAATTGCTGTACAGTAAGTATCGAGTGTACCTCATATAAGTCATAATCGAATAAGTTACTGTAATGTTGTATCTGTTAAATTTGAATTCAAAAATGATATTGCATAATATGAAAAACAATTCTTAGCGAAGATGGTCAGCCAGCTTTATATTTAAGTACCTATATTTTATGATATATATTTTTTATAATGCTATTACAGTAACTTTTTTTTATTATTATTTATTAGTAATACGGTAGGTTGAATTAATGTTTCCTGAAAGCATTGCAGTCAATACAGACTTATCGTAGAACGGTATGAATAGGTTCGTGGTATAATAATATATAAATAGGCCATAACATACAAATAAACTTAATGTTTTGAAAATTTCATTGAGTACATACCTAAAATATAATAATATAATATAGGGGGGGGGGGGGTGGCCCAGCGGTCTAACGCGTCGGCTGCGGCGCTGCCGGTCGCGGTTTCGATTCTCGACCACCGGGCGGCATTTTTCTCCGGGCAAGTCACGGTGTCCGGAGAACAAGTGCC
>WHPZ01580775.1:1256-20495 GCA_016617965.1 Macrosiphum rosae
ACAGACTGACAAAAGTAAATTGTTGTAAAGATAAAAAACAAAGGCTAGCTTATAACAAAAAAATTTACTACTGGTTAATTCTTTTCTTGGACAGTTGGACCTAACTACCTAAGGCTAAATATTTGTAAAATTATGATAAATGTACGGTAAAAAATGTATATATTATATATTATTATATATTTGAATTAAATATTATTTTTATAAAACGTCATCTTTAAATCCCAAACATTTGCAGAAAGGTGTTGCATTATACTAAGTCACTAAAATTTAAGTTAATAAACTTATTCAAAATTAATTTAATAAAATTATTGTTTCATCTATCTCACCCCCTTATGGCCTGTGAAACCAGGCCAGTCAGATTCTGCATGCAAACAACGAAATTTATGAATACATAATGCCATAATATAAATAAAATACAAATATATTGTGTACAATGTTCGTCAAAACTCAAATTTGTTCAATTTCATTTATTAGTTAAAAGTTAAAACTCAAATTATTAAATTGTAAATTTATAAATGTTGATAATGATAAAATACATTTTTATTTACCTAATCTGCCTAATCTGGTTACATATTTTTAATGAATATGCACTCAACTAAATTGTAGGCTATAGAGACAGTGAAATGCGGAATAAAAATGCCCTGAAAAAAAATCCCCGACCCTAGGAAAAAAACCCCCAGACTACTATATGTTACTGACAACTTGGTACTAGGTACATGAAATTGATTGATCAATTATTTTTTAAAAGCTAATTAGTGTAATTATCACATTATTAATATTTAATTACAATTATATTATACTTACTAGTAGTATACATACTTTTAATTAAAAAAATTTAAATGTAATAAATAATTTTCAAAAATTAACAATAATAAGTCATAATTTATACTAAAGTAAAAATACACATTTTTCAACAGCACATTATTATGCAAATTTATCACCGAGATAAATGTATTTTTATTTTAAATTTTACATCACTAAGTTTACCTATAGTGTAGGTATTTGTGTATGCGTTGCTTACACTAACTAGTAATATTGCTCATGGCTCATGCATATTAGTTACCTACCTATGAATAATAAGTAATAACTAATATGTTACAGCTAGTGAACACCAATCATGTATTCTACATTTTTTTTTTTATTGTTCTGTTTAATATGCAAATTTATAACATTTAAGTTTCATTATTAAATAATGTGTCATGTTTATTTTAATTGTATTTCATAGGACATAAATATTATGTATTATACTTGTAATATATTTAAATTAAATAATAGTCGGCCCGTCGGCCGTACGATATTATATTATTATAATATTTTCGAGGGATTTTTTTCGTTTCCCCGACTCACTCTCTGCGATTGTACACCCGGTCGCCTTTAAACGGGTTGTGATAATAAACTACTTTGAAATTTTTAGTTTTGACCCCCCAAAGTACCAACTAGATTCACTTTCCTATCAGAAAAGATGCTGTTGAAGAAAATCCAAGCTTTTCTACTGTCCTAAAACGTGATGACAGACACAAAAAAAAAATAAAAAAATAAAAAAATAAAAAAAAACCAACATTATTGTAAAATCAATACATTCATCGTTCCACTCAGAATCTAAAATAAATATAATTAATAAATATACATGTAATATTATGTAAGCCATAGTAAGAAAAATATTAAGAAATTAATACTTCAATGACAGCTCTACGAAATTCACTACCTGGTATCATGCCAAGATCACGAGATATATTTCTTGATATATTTATTATCATCATTTGATAAAATATACTTACCTTAATTAAAGCCTATTTCTTAATTGACCCTTTCAAATCTTCTATAAAAATCAAAAATCAAATTATACATTTTTATTAGTTGTCTTATTTCAAATTATAACATAGTATTCGGTATTAATTATATATTATGTTTTTTATCTCGAGGGGTGGACAGGGGTTTTACATGGTCTATACGTATATAATGATAATTGATAAGTGATAACTATTACCTATAGGTTTTATACATTTATTTTTATTATAAATGGATGTTTTTGGAGTATGTAACTTTAACAATGTAATTTATTATTTTAATTATTTACCATTTTACATTATACATTGATTTTGTTCAATTAACTAAATATTATGTATGTCTAATCTGGTAATCTGGACACCCTTCCAATTACCTACTCTTAAAATCTGGACCCCTTCCTAAAATTAATATTACTATTTACTAGTATTGGTAGGGTTATTTTTTTGACTCATGTGTTTATTGTATCTAAACTAACAATTGTTTTATTTTGAATATTTACTATATTATAATATAGTAAATTGATGGCGGGGAATATTATAAAATTTGAATAATAATGAAATATAAATATTAGATATTAATAGGTTAAAATAATTTTTTTTGCTAAGTTGTTTAAAATTCGTTAATTTATAAATGCATCTCGCATTCTGTTGACATTCGTTGATTTCCGGACAACCCGCCGAGTGCTGGTGAGTGATGAGTGACGACCATATTGCAATATATTTCAATCTTATTAATCTTAATTTTATAGCTAAGGATTGACAACTTAAAACAAGGTTTCTATAATTCTATTATTCTAAAGTTCATACTTTTACTCTGATCATGGTAAATAACATGATTTTTATTTTATTCATATCTTGTTTGCGTTTATAAGAGTTAAGTATTTACCCTATCTAGAAGCAGTATAGAAACGTACATATTATACTTGCCAAAATTACTGGCCAGAAAACATACAAATCGAGTAACTTACGAATGTTTGTTGATTACGTACATATTTTTATGTGATTTAGATAGGTATTTAGATATATGTTATTTGGTCAGGTAGCCATAACTCGCTACACCTCATCGCCTTTCAAAGGTTTTTGTAGGGCTACGATTTGTAGAACTACGAAAATCTTTAAAAGTTTACATGAGGTAAAAGTTTAAAATACACATAAATACATAATACATAAGTTTATAAACACAATATATAAATTCTATTCATTTTATAAATTCGAAAGTCTGTGACTTTGTTACTCTAAAAACTCTAAAAACTACTGAACTGATTTTAATGAAACATTACAATAATATAGCTTATACATCAGAATAATACATAGACTACAAATCATCACCCTAGGTCCAACCAGGGGATGGGCTCAAACGGGGATTTCGAGATTTAGGGTGGAAATTTTTGTTTATAAATGGTTGCCATTTGTTTTAAAACTATTATAATAATAATTATTAGTTGTCTTGAAATAAGTGTATTCATTCAATGCATTTAATTTTTTGTACGCTGTGCTATGTATCACAAATTACGTAAATATTGAGCGTATTATACTCACATATAAGTTACGTACATGGTACATACAACAACTACGATGCCACGTATTCGTGAATGAGGAGGAAATATTGGTCGACAGTCTCTTCATTCACAATTAGTAAAAGCATGCAGCGTAGACAGTTTTTTTTTTCCAGGATTCCAGATTTTATTACCTGCAGCATTCAGCCGGTTAACTTTAACCGGACGTCCGGACATTGTAAGAACGGACCTTATTGGTATAGTTCAATAGGTAATTGTATAAATTATTATATTCTGTGACACTTTAATACGTCTATATACTACATTATATTATTATTACTTTTTTCCAAATAACAACGCCAAATATTTAGGTAGGTACAGGGGCAGATTGGCGAATTTTTTCTGTCCGGGAAATATAAATCAAACCGGCCCTGCACTGCAAATGTAGGTACCCCCCACACATTTTTTTTAAAAGCATTTAAAGTTCAAATGTTGACAAAATTTATCAAAATTTAATAATTATTTTGTAGGTAGTTGAAAATTTATAAAATGTTCAACTTTTATAGCTAATGATTGGAAATTTAAAACAAGGTTCCACGTAAATATTTTCCATTAACAGTTTTTTCTTTTCTTCTCGTACTTTTTCACCCCACCCTTCTTTCATTTTTCACCAGCGTCACACTTAATTTAAATTGCACAGTTCAATTTAATTTTTACACTAAACACACTTCTGTAAGTACTGTAACTCGTTCGTGTAAAAAGTTTAAAATCAAAATACAAAAAAACAATCATAAGATAAGGTTATCAGTGTTATCAAGCAACTAACTGAATTCTACCATAAAGTATAAAATATAATTACTAAAATACCAATACCGAAGATTTCTAAATAATACATTATCATCAATTTGAGGAAAAATAGTATAAATACCAAATTTCCTACTATGAATTGCGATAGTTTAAGATAGTAAAAATAATACCTTCGTAGATATTTAATTTTTTAATATATTTTATGCTTAATTTATAAAAATTTAATTTTTTTTTGTAATTATATTATAACAATTATAGTGGCCCTGCCGGTCCTCACAAGAACCGGCCGATCGGGAAGATTCCCGATTTCCTGATATTCCAATCCACCCCTGGGCAGTAAAATAAATTATTATTATCGTAAGTATCCAGTAGGTAAGCCAACTACAACGAATTACGAATTTATTATTATGACTATTATAGCTATAATAGGTATCGTATAATATAAGAAAACAATATTATTGTTATTGATAAACAAATTTTTGTGAAAAATAATTAATACAACGGACCTTGATAGTGTTACGAACCCCTGACTTATATTATAATATAATAGCAATAAGCATAATATGTACAGTGTTGGGTAGTAACGTAACGAAAGTAACGCGTTACTGTAACAGAGTTTCTTTGCTTGTAACGCGTTACGTAATTTCATTAGAATTATTTCCAAGTAACAAAAATGTAATGGAAATTACTTTTGAAAAGTTTTTTAAACTTTATGCGACTAAATTGTACGCGATCCTATTAACTATACAGGTTTTACAAAGAATATGCTTGTTCAATTTGCCTGCAGATGATAATTGCCAAGATATTAATTTTTTTTTTTTGTAACGAGAAAGTAGTGAGTTACTTTTCTATTTGAAAAGTAAAGTAATTTCATTACAATTTTGCTTGGGTAACGAGTAAAGTAACTTAATTACTTTTTAAAATTAACTTACAAAACACTGAATACGTATTTTAACGCGATAACAAAATACCGAATGAGAGATATTTCATTATCCACACCATACTTATGTGAATTCACAATTAATAAAAGTATTCAGTTAAGTAATCAAACTTTTATTTAATTAATACTTTAATTAATTCTAACCTAAAATAATACAACTGTTTCTATGACGAAAACGAATCAACAAACCAACAACGGATACGACCGAGAGGGACTACAACAATAGGTATAGGTAGTGTTTGAATTTTGTTAAAAATACTTTTAAAAGGTATTCAAAATACTTTTGTTGTAATATATATAAAATTGTATTTAGAATACCAATTACACGTACTCAAGAATGTCCGATTTAATAAATCTATATAACTCTTTGACAAAATATCTAGGCTTTTTTAAGTCGATTTTTGATTTTAAAGGACCTTAAATTTTAGAATTTTTTCTCAAAAATCCCATGAACCAATTGCATTACATTTGTATTTATTTTGAGCACATCTGATTTTAAATTGAAAAAGTGAATCCTAAAGAGTCTAGAAGCTTATAAATTCAACCATTTTTTCGAAATTACAATCTAACATCAGGAAGTATGTTTAATTTACTATCGCTTTTAGTAGTAAGCAAATAAGAATAGATTTCATTTTTCGCGAAGTATATTGACATGTGCTCGTGCAAGAGTTTCATCGGGCTCGGCATTACAGTGATTCTCGGACACACACACACTAATGTTCATTTACTACTCACACATAGTCCATAATATGTTCATGTAATGTGAATTGCCTAAATATTACTCCTTAAAACAAGATACACCTTCTGAACAATAAAATATTTCGTACCTATTTACACAAAACATAAAATAATATACGGCCGATTTGTGACGGATCTCATATTATTCTATGTTTTGTGTAAATATAGGTACTAAATATGGCCCTATATCATTTGCTCATCGTCTGTTTACCTGTGGCAAGATATCGTACATCATTTGAGTATCGGTGACAGATTATCGTTTGAGCATCGTCGGTTTACCTTCGCCCAATTATCGTTACATTATATTATGTTCATCAACATTCTAAACAATAAAAGGGAATAAAAAATAATTGTTAAATGAAAGTTTAATGATTGTTATAAATTATATGTAAAAAAGAGATACAAATAATTAAAAATAAATAGAATTAATTCAATTGAATTGTAGTCATAATTAGGTACATAAATGTGCATTATACTTGCATACCTATAATATATAATATTATATAGATAATGAATAATTTAAGATTTTTAAGTTTAAAATTAATAAAGATGCCTAGGCACACGTTTTTGTTCAATGAGCATTTCGAGTTCAAATTTTTACAAAATTTATCAAAATCAATTGAAAAAGTAGTTTCAGAGTTTATCCCGAACAAAAAAAAGCGACTTCATTTTATATAGTAGTATAGATATTTTTATTTTATTTACAATATATACAATTAACAATGAATTATTATTTTCATTATAGTATATTATTATATTTTGTTATAGTTACTTATATAATTCTATATAAAAGTTAAAAAGTATAACACTTATTTATGAATTATGATTATATATAACTTTTGGAATATATCGGTTAATTGTCATGATTTATTTAGTATAAATATAAAATATTAAAAACACACTTTTGATGGAATGGTTTCAAAAAGGTATAATTTTTTTTTTGTTACAAATAATAATAGTTATATTTGTTATATGAATAATACCAAAGACTGAAAACTAGACTTAAAGATAACTAAATTATTTATTTATCTAGATAAAGATGAAAAAAACAATTATTTTATCCAGTAAGGTTGTAGCAATATAGAATAACTTAATAGTATGTTATCAAAAATGTCGATAGTTATTAGTAAATACTACTAACTTAATAAATTATTTAATTGTCGACCTATATTCTATAATAAATAAAAGCCGTTTAATAAATGAAATTATCTGGATAAATTCATCTAGATAACTGTGATTTTTATTTTAGATAACTGTGTAAACTAATATTTTCTATTTATAGAGATAAGATAAAAGATAAAAGAATATTTACTTAGATAAACTCAATACTGGTTATTAAGCAAAACTATAAATGTCAAAATATGCAAAATATGCACCATAAAAGTCTCATAGTTAAAATGTTTATGTTATGAACCAAATTCTGTGCCATTTAGCATACCATATGATCAACCAGAATAAATATACAAGTGCATACAAATACGAGCTCTAATTATAAATCATAAACTACTCGTACAAAATTTGAATTTAATATACCAAAGTACTCCAAAAAACATTCTGCTTTAAAATATGGAACTAAAATTGAATGTTATCACTAATAAAGTAAACAATTAAAAAAATTGTAGTGAAAAAAAAAGTTAATAATATATATATATATATTTTAAAAATATGTCGTTTTTGACAACTTGAAGTTATGATAAAAAATATTTTAAAAACATTAGGTAATAGTTTTTCAAAGAATGAGTGTCTTATATTTACTTTGTTTTTAAGACTTTTAATAGTTTTGTTTTTATCTTCAATTTTTGTTTTCATTCTTTGCAAATCTCGATCTTTTACCAACTCTTGACAGCCGGAACACATATTATTATCTTCTAAACTAATTTCAAAATACCCTATACATTGTTCAAAGACAAATTCACCCCAACATTTTTCTATACTATGAATTTTTTCTAAAATATTGCCTAACTATTTTGTTGTTGTAATAGGCATTTTAAAGAAAAACAAAACAATGTGCTAGGATTTTTTTACATAATAACCAGAACTTTATTTTATTTTCTTGTAAAATAAACCCGTGTTCATACCTTGAAAAATCTTCAGTATTGCAAACATCTATTGTAATACATTGTGAGGTTCTTTTTTCTATTGGTTCCAGAGTAATGGACAACGGACTATTAGATGAATCATCAACTGTCATGGAAGTATTATCTGTATTATCTGAAAGGTTGTTAATTTTTTCAGTATTGAATTTAAAATGTGTTATAGTAAACATTTTTATATAGTACCTTTTACATTGTTTTTTTTCTTCTGGCGACTGTTCAGCAGCTCCATTATCTATTGAACTTATGAATTGATCTTCACATGTACTCAATACAGGTACCTCATTAATTATGGTGTTAATGATTTGAAAAAATAATTTTAATTTTAAATTATTATATAGATTTTAAATAAAATTTTATCATAAAAAAGAAATAAAACATTAGAGAAAGATTATTTAAAAGTACATTCCCAAGTCATTACTTGGATTAACTGATTTAAAAGAAAAAATTACCATTTTAGGTTTATGTAACATAAATTGAGATGATCACTTATTATTACCTACCTACCTACTATAATTTTCAAATACCTACCTAGGTACTTGCAAATTGGTCTTAATATAGTACTATATAAAATCTATTTCAAGTCATGACAATTAAATATATGAAATTTAATTTTGCATATTCAATATAGGTAATTTATTAATTATAAAGTAGGTAGGTACATAATTACAATTTGTAAATTAATAAAGTCAGTGAATCTGTACCCACTTGCCCACTTTTTTATTTATACGTTTATCATTCGTCTTAAAAGAAAATTAATAAATATTTTATATATAAACTCAATATTCAGTCACTTGTGGAGTGTGATACACCGTTATAATAATTATTATAATATACCTACCTAGCAGTTACACAGAATTACAGTAGGTACCTTTGGCCAGTATAGGTACTTACCAGATACCGTCGAATGGGCCGACCTAACTTGGGCAAAAATATTACCTTATAGTTTCACCTCCATAAGGGCCTCTGGTCAATTAATTAATGTGAAACAAATGTCGAATTGTTATGCTAACAATATTTAAAGCCCCTTTGGTTAAAAATCCTTAATCACAGTTTTTTTATAATCATTTAAAGTTAAAATTTTGACAAAATACGGAAAAATCACGAAAATTAGCAAATTTTGTTGAGTTAAGTATTTATAAAAATTTTTCTGTTTAAATCTAAGATTTGAAAATGTAATACAAGATTCCTCATAAGTTTGTCTTCCTTTAACACAAAAAAAAAAATGTCTACATGCAAATCGAATAAAATTTTTATGACCGTTAGAAGTTCATATTTTTACAAGATTGGATATATTCACTCGATTTTTTATATAGGTAGCGATTTTGTTATTTTCTTGTAATTCAAAAACGAATAAGAGTAGATACATGATAATTTCACTGAATGTTTATATTTTCATTTTCAATTCACCATACAATTTTGACTCTTTTTGAGCTGTTTACGGATATTGTCAGTTTTCAATTTTTTTAGTTTTTTTTCTATAAATATCAATACAATTTAATTTGGTGAGTAAAAAAGAGTGAAAGTTTAATACAAGAATACTGATATAATGTTACTATAGCAGTTGAAAAATATTTAAAATACATTGGCTCAATTTTTTTTATAAGCATTATAATTCGAATTTTTACAACATTTATGAAATTTAAAATTAATAAATTATTTTGTATTTAAAGAATTATAGAATGTTCCACGTAAGTAAGTTATTTTGTAACCAAAAAATCTCAAAAATATAAAACACCGTGTTTTTTTTATTTATTATATGTACGAATTGGGAGGAAATTGCATACTAATTAATAACCAAGAATAACGATTTTAGTTACAGGCTAGGTACCGTATTAATAATACGTATAATAACAATATAAATATAATAAAAAATGTCCGCACTGACCAAACGCCACTGCTCAGAATCGTTTTTCGTTTGTAATGATATTTTATCATTAAATTCAAATTTGATACCATCCATTATACAGTGACCCACTTGTGGCCTACTGTACAGCAGAGCGATATCCACTTACATAACTTTTTTTTTTTCGTTATGTCTGCCACCTCAAAAATTTCAAATTCCCAAAAGTTTTCAAAAGGGCGGGGAAAAACAACAAACAATTAAGGAATAACGGGAATTTTTACAAGATCGATTTTGGTTTTGGTGAAACAAATGAACATAATACCTATACATGAAAATATGTTCACTGGTGTCTTTTTGTTTACATTTGCATCTTGTATACACGATAAAATTGTAACGATACGGACATTTTCAGTTTCCAATTTTTTTAGTTTTTTTTCTATGAA
Source organism: Macrosiphum rosae (assembly GCA_016617965.1). Classification (NCBI taxonomy): domain Eukaryota; kingdom Metazoa; phylum Arthropoda; class Insecta; order Hemiptera; family Aphididae; genus Macrosiphum; species Macrosiphum rosae. The sequence continues at coordinate 11,407 of WHPZ01580775.1, forward strand.
CTTCAATACAATTATATAATGTTTTGTTTAATTAAGAGCTGTAAAGTCAATGATAAAATTAACCATTGCTCCACTATTGTGAAGTTATTACTTATTATGTGATTCTTGAGTCGTCTCAATGACTCTATTATTTCGATTCAAGTATTTTGAGTTGGTAATATTATACTTTGTGTCACCTAAACGGTGCCTACTGTAGCTAAGTCCTTGGCCAGCTCTATAATGTGACTCTGCAATAACCAGGTATAAGACACATATAATATATCTTCTTATATTATATAAAAATTAATCGTACAACGGATTTGCGTGCAATACACTTAAAAACTATACTCCACCTAAATTTAATCTCTTAATATATTGTTACAATGACATTTAAAAAATATTAAAAATTCAGTAACAATTGTTTTTTATACTTAATTATTTTTGACAAAAGGAGTAAAAATCATGAAAATGTGCAAATGATTTTGGGTTAGGAATTCCTAAAAATGTTTGTTTTTAATTCTAGCATTTTAAAAAATTTAATACAAGATACCTTATAAAGTTGTCTACCTTTAACAAACAAAAAATGTCTAAAGTAAAATTATATTTTTATGAGCGTTTGAAATTCAAATTTAAAATTTTATAATTATTTTGTAGTTAAACATTTTTATGACTTATGAGCTTTCAAATTTTTACAATATGAATATTTACACCGTTTCTCGAGTAGGTAGAGTGATTTTCTTATTTTGTTGTAATGAAAAAACAAATAATCGTAGACACTTGAAATTTATATCATATGTTTATTTTATCAATTCCTATACTTGATAACATTTAATATTTTGACTCGTTATTTGAGCTTTTTGCGGACTTTTTTTTAATTTTCAATTTTTTCAGTTTTTTTTTCTTTAAATGCCATAAAATTGTAGTCATTTTATCAAAAAGCATCAAAATTTAATACAAGGTTCCTGATATGTTGTTACAATTGCAGTTGAAAAATATTAAAAATACATATGCACGTTATTTTTATAATCATTTAAAGTTCAAATTTTGTGGTAATTTATCAAATTGAAAATTTTCAAATTATTTCGTAGTTAAATTTTTATAAAAAGTTATTACAAATTTAAAACAATGTAAATAGGTTAAATCTAAATTACTTAATTCACAATATTATCATCAAATATACTTAATAAGTTCATAGGCTGACAGACTGTATTAGTTAAGAAACGTTTTTCTTAAACAATGATAATATTATATTATTGAATTCAAATTTAACACAATCCATTACAGTGACCTTTTAATTTTGTACAGGTTACCGGTCGGAGAAAAATTGGTGAAAATTATAAGAAAAAGAATGTAATTATTATTTGTTTATGTTCATAACAATAACATTATAATAAATTTAATGTGTGCTTGGAAACAATAATTCAACCTATCATAGGTCTTACCAATAGTAAAATAAATTACTATAATAGCAGTATAAATATTCATAAAATGTCAACACTTTAGTTGTACACTTAAACTATTCTTATGGAACTTACCTCGTACTTTTGCGCCTTCTTAAAACCAAAAAAAATTCATCACATCAATTCGATTGTCAAGAATAATAATAGAGGCACCAACAATAATTGTCATGTGTGGTGTGCTATTATAATGAAAGATGTGTTATGAGACAGAAGTACAGACATTAAATGACAGCTGATCCTTATTAAAACTTTCATCGTCATTGGTACTATACAATACATTATATATATAAATCAAATTAAGCAAACCCAACACTGAACTTAGTTCCACAAATAACAAATTAGAACATTGTTATTTTGTCGTTATATGTGTAGGTATTTTTACTTGCTATAGTTAATATCAGAAATAGTATACACACATATATTATAATGTGTCTGAACAAAATTATTTTTATATTATATTAAGTATAATCGTAATGAAAATATTTTAATTTTGAATATTTAATTAAAATCGTTGTAAACATTTTTCTTAAAGTTAGAATTATTTCCATGTACCATTAATACAAATAATAACAGTTGCTAGCCATAACAAGTAAGAAAATATGTTAATAACTATAAATTACTTTATGATAGGGTAGGAAAAAGTTTATATGTATGTTCCAAATATAAACAGTATACATATATAACTGTAGACAATAGTCAGACAATAGTATCTACGTATTTAGAATAATATATTCACTATTTGATATCTTCCTCTGGCTCACGCGCAATATGGACAAAAAGCATTCACTCAAAATCATTTTTTTTTTTATGTTTAAAAGATCAGTTCTAAATTTAAATGGTGTTTAAATTGTTTTTAGACAATATTTAGACAAATTGATATGTCATATACTCAAAAATGTCATGCTATATCGGTTTTGTGATTTTAATCTAAGATTAGGTACTTAAAAACATAAGAAAATGTTTCTGTATAATATATGGGTTTTGTCAATATGTTTTATGTGGGTCAGAGGGAGAAGACAGATAGTGCGCTGACATCTTAACAAAATAAAAACACTGTACACCAATATTTGTGAATGTATAAATAATTTAATTCCAACAGAAATAAATGTATAAAGTATTTGGCATTTTTTAAAAAAAATATGTAAACTGTTTATAACATGGTATCTACCTTAAAATAAAATAAAAAAAGAATTTGTGTCAATTGATGAATATTGAATACACGCCTCCAGAAGTTAGTGCTATATTATACTACTCAGTAGTTTGCCGACTTCTATTATTATTTATATTTATTTCGCTTACTATCGCTATACCTATATATTATTATGCTCTACTACTATCTTATAATCTTATTCTTGTTTTTATTTATACATATTTTAATTAATTTTTATTCGCGATGTATTTAATCATTTTTTTCGTCGTTTTTTTCGTTGTTTTAGTAAGATTTTTTCACGTAATTTTTATGTACTGTTACTTTTTTACGATTTCACGATATAACTACATTTTCCGAATCTAATAATTCTAATATTTCGTATAGTCCCTTCCAAAGTGGACTTAACTTATTTCTCTGGGTATGATCTTTAAGTGAAATCATATCCTTAAATTCTAACTCTTCCGTTTTGACTTTTTTTTTATCGTAATACCGTTTATTTAATTCTTTATTTTTTATTAATCGTTCCCTTGCAAACTGTCTTGATTATTGTAATTTTTCTTTTAAATCGTATACGTAATCATCATAATTATACCTAGGTTCTGGAGTTGATTTTAATCTAACTGGAATATTAATGTCCCTACCATATACTAACTGGTAGGGTTGGTATCTCGTGGACGAATGTTCTGTAGAATTGTATACAAACATTGCGTGCGGTAAAAGCTCATCTCAATGGTCTAAACTTTTACTTACATAGTGTCTTAAAAATTCCGCTAATGTCTTATGTGAACGCTCAAGGGCACCGTCGGTCATCGGATGATAACCGGAAGTCTTAGTTTTATTAATTTTTAACAACTTGCATACGTCCGTAAAGCATTTTGACAGGAACTCAGTTCCTTGGTCGCTTAATATCTCGTCTGGTATCCCGGGGATACAGACAAAATTTGTTACGAACGCTTTTGCTACAACATTTTGTCGTGTGAAAAATTAAAGCTACTCCTAGACTAAACTTCATTGGCACATTGCATTGTAAGTATATAGTTGTTTCCTAGACTTGTTGTAACTAACGGGCCTACAATGTCCAAAAATATTTTTTCAAATGGTTTTGTACTTGTCGTGGTTATAACCATAGGATATTGAATATGTTTATTAGTATTCTTATTAATTTGACAAGCTGTACAATTCTGTATATATTCCCTTACTTCCTGTTTCAAATTTGGCCGGTTAAATTGTTTTTTAATCTTTTTGACCGTCCTATTCAAGCATCCATGCCCCCCTAATCTGGACGTGTGCAATTGCTTAAAAATTACTAGTTTTTCTTCCTTACTAAATTCTAACTTGGTACAGATTATTATTTCTATATTTGTATTACGAAAAATGTATCTTATCATCGGCCTAACCCTTGCCCAATCTAGTCCGTCTTGTAGTCCCAATTGGTTCATTGCTAATTTCATTAACTTACGTTTTTCTCAAAAATGCTTAAGATTTAGTAACGCTATATGTACATTTTCGTACGTTTCTGCTTGTTTCTGCTTTGTTTTCGTAATTAAAAATATTATTTATCTATCGCCACTTTTGAATTTTACAACGTCACCTAAATCTATTAGATTTTAATATTTTATCTCAACCAAATTGCATTTTTAATTCGTAATTAAGTCCTAGGAATAAACATTCCCGCTGTAAAAAACTACATTTATTCAGTTCTATTTTTAGATTATGTATACGTAATCGTTCAAATACATTAATTAACTTTTCATTATGAACTTGTAAGTTTTTCACGTAAACTTTTATATCATCCAAGTATACTAAACATTTTATTCCTATTAGACCTGATAACACATAATTCGTCATCATTTCCTGAAATGTCACTGGAGCTGAACTCAAATCCATAACTAACCGTTTAAAGTGATTATGACCTTGTCCCGTGGAAAATGCCGTAAGTTCCTTTGAATCTTTTGCTAAACTTACTTGCCGATATCCCGCCCTTAAATCTAGCAATGTAAATAATTGTCATTGGCCTAATTGATCCAAAATTTCCGTTATACTTGGTAACGGTGAAACTCGTTTAAGGTTACGTCATTATAAGTGCTCTAAAGTCTATAACTATTCTGAACTTCTGTTTTCCCCAGGCGTCCTCTTTCTTTTTAACTAATATTAGTGGCGCATTAAATGGACTCATTGATGTTTCAATAATTACATCTTTCATCATCTGTCCTATTTGTTTTTCTATTTCCGGTTGCTCCGAAAATAGTAAACGGTACGGTTTTTTATAAATTGGTTTTAAATCTTTGGGAATTTTTATTACATGCTCGGCCACTGTGGTACACCGTAAGACTATCACCCTCTAAATGAAAAATGTCGGAATAATCCTCGCGGATTTTTGTTATCGATTTACGTTCATGAACTTGAATTTGATCGGTACATATCAACGTCCTCACTTTTCGCTCGCGTTCTATGTCACGCGTCGCAGTGTGTTACTATGTCATTCTCGTATGATATTAATTTACGGATTTAACCTACATTTATATCCTGTGCCGTTTCAGATATATTTAACACGCTTATCGTTACTTTCCCGTTTTTAACTTTTTTATAAATATTCGCACAATATACATCTGTTAATAATTCTTGTTTATTGATTAATACATTTTTATTATTCATTGCTTTATCTGCTATATCGATTTGTACTACTGTTTCTGAACGCGGTTGCAATGTAAAACAAATATTATTATCGTTTTCTGTTTTACTTTCATTTATTGTAATTGTATTATTTGCGACATTTATTAATGAGTGGTTATCTATTAAAAACGTATTACCTATGATTCCGTGGCCGGAAATCGGAAAAGTTTTACCAACTACATAAAATTCTGTTTCAAATGCTTTATTATCTATTATTAAATCTATTTCTGTTTTTCTTACTGTGGACACTATTTTTTCATTGATACCCTTTAAATACATTTTTCCTTTTTCATTCATTTCGGTATCTCCCTTTAAAACATTAATTTTGATAATGTTCAGATCCGCAACCTTGTCAACTAATAATTTAAAATGATCCTTATTGAAACTGGGTGATTTTAACGTTTTTCATTATTATTTTGTTTTTGTACATTTCCTTGCAACTTTTCCATTTCTAATTTAGAGTTAAATTAAAGATCTTCATCTACCGCAAGTTCAAAACATTGTTCCAAGGTTTATGGATTCCTACTCTTTAGTACTATATATAGATGATGTGGTAATCCTGTCATAAATATCTTCATAGCCTGCTTTTTAGTCTGGTTTTTAATCACAAGTGCTTCGGCCTTGGTTAGTCCTATTGTACTAGTCGCGCAAAGTTTATAGTATAATTCTTCGATTCTACTAGCGAATTTTGCCACACCCTCTCCCTCGGCCATACGTGCCGTGTTTAAAGCTACTGATAGCGCCTTCTCCGACACTTTCTGTTCGAATGCCCTCTAAAATATTGATTTTATTGTTCCCCATGTTTCCAAATTTCAATATTTCGTTACTTCTAAAGCATTCCCTGTCAACTTCGAAGTTATTATTTTTAATAACAATGGTTTATCCGCGTCCGCAATATCTTTAAGTGCGACCTCACAGATATTTATAAATTCTGCGACGTCTTTCTTTCCTGTGCAAACCGGTATCATTGGTATTGCTTTGTCTAGATCCATTTTATTTTTCGAGTTTATTAGGTACTTGTTTTTTAACTATGGTTTCTAATTGCACGTGAATAACGATTGAGTTTGACCTAGTACCCGAACGACCTACAAATTGTTCACTTTTTCGTGGAGTGATATCTATTTGATCTGTTAAACTAAGTGTTCTTAAACAATTTTCCGTAACAGCTCTTTCGGCTTTAACTATTTGCTTCCCTGTTTTATAAATTCTTTCTTTAAAGTGTCTTTTATTATTGCCACCTTTAATTCTTTCTTAGTTTTATAGAAACACCAAACGACATATTATGTTTTAAGATCACCAGAACAGAAAAAGAAGTGACAGCGAAAATAGACACTGAGCAGGTTAACGATTTTATGAGTTTTAAAATTATGACTGGTGAATGTAGGAACGGACCTTCAGCGCCATAACACATAACTTAGGCATATGCGAAATTATGATGTATTTGGTAACATTGGCACAATGAATTTGCACAATTTCGATAAATAACAAGAAATTTACGCTTTAGGAACTCGTAATAAAATAATAACCAAGAAAAAAACTATGTGAGCACACACTGAGCTGTTATCTGATACGCAAGACGCACAGCTGGCAACTTCATAAACAGGCTGCTAAGGAACCTTCATAAACAAATGTAATATGATAATAATAATTTATTGTTTGCAGCAAGTCGTTTCAAATTTCAGAATAGCTTTTCTCTGTCATTTTAATTTTAATTTTTTTTATGTTCTGTTTACAAGTTATCTCTATGCTTCGTGGGGTAATCTGAACTCTGTTGTATTGTAGTATTGTTTTATACTCACGCGTCGTTATCTACCAAAAGACAACTACAATCTATTGTTATTCTGAGTATCACAATTATAAAGTCGACCCAAAACATACACCCACGTGAATTGTGAATAATCAGTAAGTAACGATTTTAATTTGAGAAGTTAGTTTAGCCTTGTACATTTGTACCTCTGTAGTATATGTTTTATCTAATTAAAAATTGTGCTTCTTGTCAAAACCATTTTTTTGAATTTCCTTATCAGTAGTGCATTTTGTTATTTAATGTCTTTAATTATACAAATTAAGTAAAATATAGGTAGTATTAATCTGTAATATAAATGTGCTTTTAAGGAACGGGTTCAAAGGAAGGTATGAACTTATTACGTGAAGGAACATATTGAAATTTTGTTCATTCCTTAGAAGACCATGAACAATTTTATTTGTTCTTTTTTCCTTCATTTATTAGGTACTAAGTTTAGGGAATTTAAATAATTTTTATATCAAGTTTTATAATTTTTTTTTAGAAATGTTGTCAATATGACAATATACGATAATATTGACAATGTTTACAACATTTCAAGTCAGTCACAGTATTCTTATTGATCTTAACTTTATACATTATATTAAAAAATTAAACAATTTATTACTACCTACAAATTATAATAAAACAATTTTAAAATTATTGATAAACAAAAAATGTTCTTTATTTAGGAAAGAGGAAAAGAACTAGCTCCTTTATTTAAGCCGAGAAACGATTTAGAGTTTTAACAAGATGAATCTGAATGTGAACTAATTACCTATCCCTTTTTTAAAGATACGTTCCAACCACTGAATACCTACACAATTATAGTTTTTAATATTTTATTTTGTTGGTGTTCTTCTCTACTTATTCCGTATACTATTTTATATTTTACACTAAATAGACAGATATTAATAAATATTATATTATATTATTATCTTATTTTAGAGTATTCGAGAGTACAATACTTCAGTATTAGCCTGGGCACCACTACTATACAGCATTAACTGTTTATGATACAACCAGCAGCAATTTGTTGACAGACATATTTAAATATTGGCGTAGGTATGTAAAATTTTTGAAGAACCTCCTTTTTAGTTTTAGTAGAATGTCATGGCATTTTAAAAAATGGCTACAAAAATATTTATTTGGGGTATCATTATTAGGGTGCACTGTTCAAATGTACGTCCATGAAGTCGTGTAGACCTGCTTTAACCTTCTCACTGCTACACTATATCATATGTTCATCAACCTATTTAAGCTATATAAAATAAAATGTTATTTATCTATAAGATCTAATTATATAAGTTTAAAATAATGCGAGCAATGTTTCTTAAAATCTCACAGTTCACGACAAAAATGATAATATTATAAAATAAAGGAATGTAATAGTATGTCTGGAGCAGTAAATAGGTTACTATAACTAGAACTGTGGACTAAAACAAAAATAATTTATCTAACAACATTAAAATAATCATTAACAGATAAAACTCCATTAAACTAAACAAATTGTATTTACTTGTAAGTAGAGTCCAGATTTTTAGATACTTTTATTCACTTTTATAAAAGTAAAAAATGAAGTAGAAGCCACACGCCCATACCCACATAAACAGAGATTACAAACCTACAAGGTAGAATATTTTCATTCCAGTTTTATGTTGTTAACTTTTAATATTAAAGTGAATTGGCCTATTATTAAACTTACATGTAAGAATATTATCTAGGAGACCGCATAAGATTTTATTGATATTTTAATTTTCAATTGAGTTATAAATAATAGGTAATTATGTAAAATATTAGAATTTAAAAATGTTTATAACTCGATTTAATATGAAGGGTTACGGGGAAAAACGATAATAGTCAGTATTCCTAAAAAGTGGCCTTTTTTCCCGTTATGTTAATATTTAATTCTGTATTATATCATTTTACATAATTAATTCGATTCATGTGTCGATTTGTTAAGAAACTAACCAAAAGGTACTATAATTATTAAATTTTTCTTTTTTTTGACTATGATCGTTTTTCCCTTTAACCCTTAATATGT
>WHPZ01580779.1:0-15613 GCA_016617965.1 Macrosiphum rosae
TTGGAACCCCATGTAGTGTGTGCTAGTATTTTTATGATATTTGTTCTTTGGGATGTTTCTTTTTTGATGAGTTTTAGATGAGGTATCCATGATAATTTTTTGTCGATTGTAATGCCTAGAATTTTTATTGAGTCTTTGATTGAAATCGTTAGTTCGTTTAATTTAAAAGTAGGAGGGTTTTGATTTCTTTTTTTTGTAAAACAGATGCTTTGTGATTTATTTGATGAAAAATTGAAGCCTGTTTCTGAAGACCACTTTGTTAGGTTATTTAAGCTTTCTTGAAGTATGGTTTGGATTGTGGATTGTGGCTTCTGTAGAAAATATTTAGATCGTCTGCGAAGAGGGAGTACTTGATGGGTTCAGTGATGCAGTTCGTTATATCGTTTATGGCTATTAAAAATAATGTTGGGGATAAACTTGACCCTTGTGGGATTCCATTTTCTCGAGAAAATGTTTAGAAAAATTATACTTACAGTTAAACAGGAAGTACATAACGAATACTGCATTCAACTCAGGCCAAATATCAAACTCTAATAATATAAATATAATTATAGTAGCACATTTTCTTAGACAATATAATATATGCGTTTAAAATGTATAAAGGGAATGATAGCATTGATATAAATTATATAAACTTCTGATTATAGTAAACCTTAAAAATAAATAAAGGTCTAAATGAAATGTTCTAAAAATATATTATTCTACTGAGATTTAACTATAGAAAATGATTCAGATTGTTTTAGATTCTAGGTGGAGGGATGATGATGATTGATGTGTATTCACTTTACAATGATGTGAGGATTTTTTGCTTTTGTTATCACCTTTTGGAACTACAGTAAAAATGCTTCAATTTCTAATTTTTATATTTTTTCTTGCAGAAAAATGCATCTTGTTTAAAACGTTGATGGTAAAAACTCAAAAGTTATAACTTCCCTTTACCTTTCTTATTAATTTAGAATAATAAATAAATAATTTTATCATGGAAAAACTGGAATTCTTAAGCAAAATTAGTTTTAGACAAAATCAAATTCATTGTTTGATTAAATTCGTTGTCATTTTATTCTAATTCAAAAATGAATAACCGTGAATACTTAAATATTTCACCATCATATTTATATACTCGATGGTGGTAAGCATGCTTCAAATTCTTAAGCTCAATAAATTAAATTTACTTTAAAAAGTAATATATTTTACCAAAATATTGTTCAAATATTAGAAGGGATTACAAAGATAAACTCACCTTCAAATACTACAAAGTTTGTTTAAATAAAAAAAAACAAAAATGATCATGTTTATTTTATGTTAATTGACAACATCAGTTACGAGATATTAAATATATGTATGTTATATAAGTATTTTAAAATTAGCATGCTAGTTAACCAAATACCACTAAACCGAAAAAATCGTTTGCACATTTGACAATTGTCTTCTATTGCGATGGTAAACCTAAATCAGTTAATCGTTAATCGGCATTAAATTTACTTTATAATATCATTAGTAAAATATCTTATTGTTTGATATTATTATGTTATAAATATAAGTACCATAAAGATATTTAATTTGAGGTGTCAGTGTACCACTAACTAACTAAAGTTTTTTTGTTATGTTGTCTTTAAATTTGATAGACAATTTTATGTTTATTATTGTTGATTTATGTTAAACTATTGTCAAACAAACATAGGATTTTTTATTTATGAATGTAATTTTTTTCTAACATAAGTTTCATTTAAGCATTAAAAGAAAATTGACTCAGCTTACATTGCAATTTTCCATTTCCATAAAAAACAGGTATTAAATCTATAGGCAATGGCATTTTTTCTAAAACAAAAACGCAAAGTATAGGTAAAGTATAGGCATAGTAAAAGTATAACACTATAGTACCTACAGTTGTGTGATATTGTGTAATTATTTAAATGGATCATATAATATTTTCTGTAATATACAATTTTATTTTTACAACTATTCAAATATGTAATACGTTTTTAAATTATAAGTGATTCAATATATACATATAATATTAATTAAAAAAAAGAAATTATAATATTATTAAAAAAACGTTAATACAACTATATAGAAAACCTTAAGACAAAACGATGGATTTGAATTTGAAATTATACGAAAATACTAGGAACTCATGATTGAGAAGAAAGGGTTGACATTACGACTGGAATAGAAATCATGGTATAGTAATCAGAAATTTAGATATACAATTTCGTATCCAGGAAAAATGCTTACACATGAAACTATAGCTATAATAGAGACCAAGAAAGAGAAGGATACCTATAAAAAAAAAAAAACCGAAATAGTTGAGGTGGAAAAACTAGATCGAGAGCTCCAGAACGATATAGAAGTGAAAACAGGGAAATAGGAAAGATGTCAAATAGAAACAGTATGATATATATTATAGATGAGACAACAAAATGGCATATATACACTACTAAATGCTATAACACAAAACAAACAATAATAAGGGATGACCGGATCGGGAGAAATAATCGAACGCCTAGTTCTGGAAAACAAGAGAATTTATCGAATTGTGAACATTAATAATGGCGTAAAAAATAAAATAAATTATCAATTCTAGGAAAGCAAACAACTAATGCTGCAGGAGCAGATAACTGTACTGTGTTAGGAAATATGGGTTCGAACACAATTAAAAATAAAATGTATTGTAACATGAAATCGAATTTTATAGAAATAAACGTGTAATAAAGAGTTTGACATAATAATATGTGACTGTCTATTGAGTAACAGTGTTTTACACATACGGTCGCTATTGACACTATAGAATTGAGTAGTACCTACCTATTAATAAAGTGATAGTATTTTAATTGTGCTTCTTATTTCATTGATACGAAGGAAGTAATCCGGCATGTACAACACTATACTTACAATTTTATACTTAATACTAAGTATAAATTCAGGGCTGTAGTTCGCAAAATATCATCAAATAAACTTACCTAATATATTTCAAGTGTGTTTAGTATAAGAGTGTATGTTAGATAAAACAGATAAGTATAAATGTATAATAATAACTTACTTAGATGTATCATTCTTATTACATATGATATATATGATTCACCAAACATTGGATCAACTGAAAATACAATCAATAAAATTAGTTTTTTTAGGAGTTATTCGTTTCCACCAATGCGAAATAAATTTTTTTCCTCCAAAGTGAACAAATGTTTAATTTTTGTTTTCTCCTAATCGAGGCATATTTAGGTAATATAGGTCTAATGTTAACTGTGTTCAAAAATCCATACTGGTATTATTTTGTTGTCTTATACTTTGTTATTGCAGTTATTATTTATTTTTTATAATTCATCTTTTTTTGGTTTTTGGATATTCCATTTAGAACTGTTTATTTGTTTATTATTATACATTCAATTTAACACTTCAAATTCAATTTTTTTTAAATATAATATCAACATTAGGATGCTGTTTGTAGAACTAGTCGTTGAAATGTGCATGGAATGATTTGAAATTATTTGTTGTTCTGGATAAATTATCATTGAAATTGGACCCCACTGAGGCTGGAAATATAATTTTCAGAGTACCATAAAACAATAACTTGTAAACTAGTGAAACTGAAAATAGTGCATCTATGCAAATTACAAATATAATTTAAAATGTATGCTTTTTATATTTTGATGTTTATGTTTACAAAATATTGTCTATCAATAAATTATACAGTAACTGTTTTTTATATTTTGATATATAAAATTTTAAAATATCCAAGTTGGAGTTTTGAGCTCATTAAAATTAAAGTCAAAATAGGTGACTTACGTTTCTTCAAAAGGTAAAACCACACTGAACGAAGAGCTAGAAAACAAATCGATTAGTTACTAATTATCATGGTAAATTTGGATATATAATCTAGTTCGATTTAAAGAATACATTAACAAATTTTGTTTATGTGTTAGAGTTAGAGTAATAGTGTATTTAGTATTTAATATTTTTCCGCCTCATGTAAAATTACATGTCAAAACCTCCACTGGATGACGGCACTTGTTCTCCGGACACCGAGACTTGCCCGAAAAAAAATGCCGACCGTGGCCGGGAATCAATCCGGCCACGGCTGCGTCGCAACCGACGCCTTAGACCGCTCGGCCACCTCGTCCCCCGATACATTTTTATTACACACTTGTAAGGTACAAGTATGTACCTTACATAGTATAGTTATGTATAGTTATATATATTAAATATATATAAATGTTTAAAAATAATCCTAGTTTTAAAAAATATTAGCATTTACTTTTAAATCAAAATAATTGGGTATTGTATAATAACTATAAATTATACTTACAATCAGCCGTTGCTTTAGTTTGATCTGTGTAAGTATTATATACAAATATGTAATAGAATAATAATACAAATGAAAATAATATGTAATTTTTACATCATTGTCAAATTGTATTTTAAAGTTTTATCCTATTCAAATGATATAAGCAAATAATCGTTCCAAATTAAATATCACAACACTATTTTACTTTTGATTTTAAATACTTATAAGTAAAATAGTAAATATTTTATATTCACATCAAGATTAATTTAGAAAAATTATTTTTTGTAATCATTTTAAACGCATAATAGCAGTTTAAATAAATAATTATTTTTTATTTTATATTTACTAGAAGATTTGTAACACGTATTACAAACTTTTAATTGTATTATATTTTACCTAAAATAAAATAAATTTAATAAATGTTTAAAAATTACTTACTATGACTATTTCCATCTGTAGGTACATTATATTCAAATATGTATATATATAATATACAACAAATAAAAAATTTAAATAATTACCTAACACATCAATAATTTTCTATGAATATTAAATCCTTGTAAATTGTATAGTTAAAATAACTATATACTAGGTATCTTATTTAAAAAAATTATATTTTGGTGCTTAAAACGATAACTTACATAAAGTATTCACTGCATAATTTTAAAAACATTTATAAAAATAATCATATATTATTTGCATGTATATAATATTTATACAGTATTATAAAGTTTAAAACTCGAATTATAATGAGTTAATAAGTTTCGGATTAATTATAAAAAAAAAAACTATTATTGGCATAATTTGTAGGTACCTACAATCATTTAAATTTAGTTTTATGATATCTTATTACTTTTCCTTTTTATTTTTATTGCTTATATTATATTTTATCTAAGTTAACAACTTATAAAAACTTAGATACCTACTACATATTGAATAGAGCCTATATGCGTATATCACGAGTAGTCTGTACTTGAAGCCGATTTGGTCAGCTCGTTCGGCCCCGACGAATTTATTGCTCATGAAAACTATATACTATGTATATGATATTATGATCTAATAGGTTAACTACTTTTTGACAATCTAGTTAAGAAATAGTTGTAACTATTGTTGTAGATACCCATAAATATGCCTGAAACAAATAATTTGTTAATGCTTACACAATAAACTTTCTGCATGTGTTAAAAATAAAGTACAACCGTATATGAATAATTTTGGTATTGTATGTTATGAATAATCATAAATAGTTTAATTAATAATAGTTATTTTGCAAAAATTAGCATACTTATACGTCCAGTGCTGCCTGTATTAAAAATAGGAGTATGTATTATGTTTAATGTACGTATGTCTAATTAAACGTATTATTATGCATTGCCATTTGTTAGCTAATTTACGATTGTTATAAATTAAATGTTTAGGTATTTTAACTAGCAAATGTATATTAGGCATATCTGCTCCACCATTCAATGATATTAATTTTACTGTAATTTATTTACTGTCAATATATTTAGTAACAAGTATAAGTTTAAAAAATTCACTTTGGTTTTCAAACATTATTTATATGACCTTACATATTAATTAATATTTTGTATTCCGTATTGTACTTACTAGTCAATGGTACTGTATAATATTAAAATTTAATAATTTAAAAATATTAATAAGTAGATTTTTAAAAAAGTTACAACAGAACATGATTTATATATTTTAATTTAATTATACAATTTGGAGATTTTTTATTTAAAAAACCGTTTATAATTATACTGTCGTTGATATTATTGGGTGGAGCGAAACTTAGCCGTTCTATCCGCCATAGTTTAACACATTTATTATTGCTATCTCCTTATTCACGAAGCTTGAAATATACAATATTATTCATTAATATCTGAAGATTGCATAGATAACGTTTGACATTTATAGATGCTGTTACTAAGACGTAATTATGATCATAGTTACTCATTTATATTTTACGCAATAAAAATAAGATGTCCTGACTGACATTATACAGTCAAATTATGATGGCTAGAGACTTTCCATTTTCGAATTACAATGTAAGGGTGCACTAATAAATTATATTTTTAAAAATTACCATTTTGAATATGTGCTAACACTGATATTTTGTTTCGGCAATTAGAAATTTAATTTTTTTTTAAATATTTTTGTGGTTGTCATATCTGTTATACAAAGCAAAATAGTTACTATGATAGGATATACCGGCAATTCAACAAGTTTATTAACTTTAAAAAATATAAATATTTTTATTTATACTATAATAATTTAGGTAAGTATTATAATAGGTTAAGAAAATGTCGATGAGGTGGGAAGATAGGTCGCCAAACTTATAGCCAAGACGATACCACCAACAAGAACGTACGTATAAATGTATAATGAGCCAGATCGAAAAAACACCAAATATTAATCAATTTATGAAAAAAAAAAAATAACAAATATAAAAAAAAATAGATTGGCTGGCTACCTATCACTCCGCTTCACTTTTGTCCACAGACATACCTTGTAAACTACATTAATTTTGTCATACTTAAATTGTAATGATTCTTTAAATAATTTATGATAAATTAGTGATATACTTATGAGTTATGACTATATACTTATATGAATGGTCACAGTTACTTAAATCTATGTTCGCGTTATAAGATATAACTCACAAGTAGATTATATGCAGATAATAATTGGTAAGTGGAGTGGCGAAAGGGGTAATCATGAGGTGCATCTAAGTTTTTTTAGGGTGTGGTGGCTGAGTATTGGCCAATACGTAATAGTTTAGTATTAACAATAGTATTTTAATAATAACTACGACAGTCAGTTACAAATATAACAGTGAATGATTTTATCAGGTTATTGGTGCTGCAGGATGGGTGAAATAATAATTATTTAACTATATTAATTATTATAATTATTATTATTAGACTAGCTTCAGAACAAATTTCAAGTTTGCCATGTCATTGAACTTATACCTAGTCATAACTAGTGTGCCTAATGGAAATAAGATTATGATAGTGTGTATTAAGAATATTAATAAGAAAATTTCCCAAGTGCCCAAGTGTTTTCCATATTTTATAAATTAACAATGAATCTAGAATTTTCATAACATTTCATACTTACCAATTGATTTCACTGTAAATAATCATCAGTATAATAATTATTATCATCTAATAAATTCGTAAATAAAAATATAAGTCAGTAGGTAATTATTACCATACGACTAAAATAATATAATATGTGTTTTTAGTTTGGCAGAATTTTCAAGTGGGCATCCGTAGGTATCTGCCATGCCCGGGTGTGAGGATGGCGACCTCTCTCTCCAGACACCGTGGCTGCCCGAAGAGAAGTGCCGCCCGTGGCCGGAGTTAATTAATGGAAAAAATATATATATAATATGAAGTTTAAACGTGAACTGCAATAATTACAATATTCATTTTTTTTATTATTATTATTACTAGCTGATCCAGTGCACTTCGTTGCCCACTAAAAATGCCAACTTTGTATGACTCAAAATCCCTGTTTGACCACTTCCGGGGCTGGTCCTCTCCCTTCTTAAATTAGCCTATCTTCAGCCCAGAACTATAATCTTATCTCTGTGCCAAATGAACCCATGCACTTAGTTGCCAGGCAACCAATAATTATTATTCTAATAGCTTCAAAACCCATGATGGCAACCATTTATAAACAAAAAGTTCCATCAGAAATCTCAAAATAATATATAAATGGTTGGCATGGTAATATGGAGACACACACAGACGGAAATCTCAAAATGATATATACCTAAATGGTTGCCATGGACGCCCATACATACATTTTTATATATATAGATATAGATATTAAATTAACTTTAATCTGTTGAAAATGAATTCAATATTATGGAACAAATGAGTCGGTATTTTAGATATAGGTAATAAATGTAATAATAAATGTCACTAGGTGATATAATAAATAGCAACCATTTTAAACCAATGACAGCCAATAATTATTTTATTATAATAATGGCTGCCAACTCTTTATGAATAATATGTTTTACAGTCACCATGGCGACCATTTATGTACAAAACATTTCGCGGAAATTTCAAAATAATATATAAATGATTGCCATGGTAATATACTAATATGGACACACAAACTGACACACATTTTTATATAATATATAGATTTAAATATACAACAGATTTAAAACTGTACTCAACGGAGTAAAAGTTAAAATGTGATTAATTAAATGCATTTATTGAACAAATACAGATTTTATGAATTTATAAAACGGTAAAATAAAATAGATACATTTTAAGTTAACTTACAATATATTATTTCTTCATCATCTAAAAGAAAAAAATAAGGTAATAAATAAATTATACAAATAAAATTATAGCAATAATGTGCCAATATTATAGAATACTATAACGGGTGATCTCCATTTACCACAAGACACTAATTATTTTTAAGACGATTTACATTATTTGAAAATATTAAATTGCATAGCAAATTTAAAGTTGTTAAAAATAAAATGTTTCAAAAAAATAGAGTTACTTTTTTTTAATTGTTATTTATATATATACATAATATACGTATAACTATTGAGTAATACTTATAATTTATAAGTTATAAATTTGTCTTATAGTTGAGTACATATAATATAATATAGATATTTGTCTATTTTACTATAGTAAACATCGTGGTTTTATTTTAGTTTAGTAAGAATTTCATATTCAAATTATTGAGAATAATATTATAATAATTGTTAAACACATTTTTTTAGATATTTAAAATTATACAGTACGATTGATAGACAGTCGTGAAAAGATGCAATTACAAATACATTTGAAACCATTATTTTATTACATATATGAACATACCAATTTCGGCCTTTTCAGGTTCAGTGCTCTGGCTGCTTTCTGTAATATTATTTTGTTTCTCATGATAGCAAAAAATATTTATAAAAACAATAAAGGGTAAAGTGTACTGTAATTAGCACCAAGTAATTTTGTTTTTTGAATAATTAATAATGTTGACTATGTATTTTAGAGATATTTTTTTTAATTATATGGTTTTATTATCAATCTTTGTGTTATCATATTATTTATTTTATTATTCACAATTTAATTTTGTAACTGAGCAGGATTGGTGATAATAACTGGCAAAAACAAGTTCTTAAGGTTCTAATAACTGTACACTTCACCCCATTTAAGTATTAACAATATATTATACGTATATTAAAGTAGATTTATTTATTTTATTAAAAATTAACATACCTATACCGGTCTCTCCAAGTTGAGCGGTTGAACTGCTTTCTGTAATATTATTTTGTTTCACATAATAACAAAATTTGTATAAAAAAAATATTTAAGTAGGTACCTATCTCGTTATAACGAAAAAGTTAACCACAAATACTTCCAAAATATTTGTCTATTTTTAAAACGATTGCTTACTTTCTTGATCTTTTTTCTTGTGGTCTTCTTCATTTAATGCATCCATTAATATTAAAAATATTTAAAACAAATATTTAGGTTTTTATAGGACAGATTATTTTGTTTACGTAAATTGCTTTTATGTTTAAATATACTAATGAAATTATGTTCAGATATCTTAATGATTTCAATTAATAATAAATAAATTAATTATGACGTTATTTAATATTTTATAAACTTTGTTTATAGTTAAGCTTTAGGCATTAATGTATTATCGATCAAAACTAATTTGCATGGTGTGCATAGAAGCTTTGTACCACTACGATAAATATAATAATGGTAATTACCAATTACCTACTTTGTCATGTAATCGAATGAAGAGGATTAAGTTATCTAATGTTAAACCTTAATAGCAGCAAACGGTTCTTAATTCTTAAACAAGTTTTAAATTTATAGCTGAACTACCTATATCATATTAGTTTAATAGCATCTATCGAATCCTAAAACAGGATACAATGGTATTTTTAATTAAGGTATAAATTCTAATAAACAGTGAAATATTAACAAAAAAAAAAATTATAATTTCCCTTAAACCAGCAGAAATTTTTATTTGCAAGATTATACGTTTTTCAACTTACATTATTAGACTATAAGACTACTTATACATTATGTATTATGATTCTTTCCTGTTTATGCTATGACAATACCTAGAGACTAGAGTTTCTTAATATTAAAAGTAGCTAATAATAAAATATAATTAAAAATAGATATTAATAAAATAATAACTAATAAAATGCATAATGCATAATATTATACTATAACGACTTACCTACACGTAACTCTGTATAGTACATTTTCATAAAAATATTGAAAAACAATAATAAAATAAAAATATAAAGTTTATACATGTATAGTGTAAAAATCATTATAGGTATTTATTATCATTTAAATATGAACAGTTATATTGTTCAGGTATACATATATTGTAATTAAATGGCGAATGTTTATTTGAAATACAAACTACAAAAAGTAGTTCTTCATATTACATTATAAATAGATTATGGTTTTATCAACACATCATTACTCGTACAAATAAATAAATATTTAATTATAAATTTAGATTGAAATAAAAAAATAAAAAAATGTATATTCGATATTTTGAAAAACAAAAAATTAAGTTATAAGTGTCGAGGAAGTCAGTTTTAACCAAAATAATATTAATAAAATACACTAATTTTAACACTGTCGGTGCCATGTAAATTTAGCGATACCATTAATTTGAAAATAATGCAGGTACTAAGTAGGTACTTACGGATGTACTTCTCTGTAAAATACATGTATTTAAAATTAAAATTAAACATTGTTTTATAATATTCATATATTATTTGAACTCGTATCCAAATTAATTTGTATACAATTTTGTGTAACTATTAATTTGCAAAGTAGGTATATTTTCATATTTCATTTGTCTGGATCCGTGTAGTTTGACCACTGTGGTATCGCTGATGAGTATTGATGGAGCTAAAAGAGGAAAAACCCAGAGCGACGATTTGAGGAGGGGCATGAATTTCAAGCAGAATTTAAGAATATCAGAAATTAATTTGACTCACGGGTTGATTAATGAAGATGAGATATGGAAACCAACTCGATCAGTGGAGTAAGAACTCCGGAACCAATTCTGTATAGTAGCTGTTAGACGTTAGTTCAAATTTTTTAACACAAGTCATATTTTATTCATGCAAATTATATACCTTATATGAAAAGATAGAGTCGGGGCTTCAGTCCTTACTAATAATGTTATCCAGCTTCGCTGATGATGATCTCTGACGAGTATAATAATTATATTATGAATTACGAACACAAAACCTCACTCCGAATGTAACAAACAAAACTATTATGTCTGTCGGATGCAGAGACGACAGCGTTATATGTACCCATGTGGCATGTCCTTGTGTCAGTGAACAATACAATGATTAAAATTAGTTTTGTTTTTTTTTAACAAAACTATTTTTAGTCATCTGTGTTATTATTTTTTATGCGGTAGGTAACTATATCAAAACGTTTTTACATACACTTTTGTGTTTTAGATAACATACAATTATTATTTCAATATAAACGATTAATAAGTAAGTAACTGGTAAAGGAAAAATTATAGCTCACCAACAGTAACTTCTGTAATTTACGAATTAAAAAAAAATCAAATAATTTTACTACAGTGCATTTTTGTAACACAATATATTCGAGAATTATTATCGTGTGTTTGAGATCTGTTACAATATTATTGTCGAACATTGGTAAGATATTTTGGCAAAGTCGTACAGAGCACAATTTCTAGTTAAGTTTAACAAATATACAGAGTAATTCACCAATCATACTCTGCAGGTAGATGAGTTTGGTCCCGGAATTTTCGAGCCATCCAAAGCTCAGATACAAGCTTTAAAAGTTCTGAAGTTAGCCCACCCACTACACTCGATTTCGTCGAGTTTGTTGTCAAAAGCTTGGTTATTGATTTGTGAAAATAAAACATAAGCCATAAGACGTATCCATGTCAAAATGTATGATTACGACAGTATATTTTATTGCCATACCAGTGCCTTTTATATTGCGCCGATATCGCCACTATAGGCTGCCCTGCAGCGCAAATGTTCGTTCACCATGACTGGCTCGTCGACTATGGTCTAAATGTATACTTCAAAACTCCAAAAATCAGAATTTTAATACATAATTCGTCGTTATACCTATCAAATGGAAAATGAGTGATACCGTGCCTGGTCATTGCAGCGGTGAACCACCCTGTATATATCATACACACACTTATAATACCTTAATGTCTTGACGACTAATGTATCTTAAATTTGAGAAAATAAAAATTTTTATTGAAAACCATTTTTATTAACAACAATGATTTAGTATTTTAGTCTCTAACAGAACTGTTAATTTACTGACGGTTAACTTACTAAGTGAATCTCCTGCGTTTATTCAATTATTCACACACAGAAAAAATAAAAACTATATTAATAATGTTATTATAAACAATAACTATAAACACATAGATATTATAAATTTGAAATTATTAAGAGTAAAACATTTAGATTTTAACTACCTACCTATCTATATGTATTAAAATGTTTTTTTAAAGGTTCATCGCAAATTTATTTATGGCATATTATAATAACAACTATTTTGTAACACGTAATAATTAGAAATTATTTCGACAACTCAATATTTAAAATTATCATTTAAGACTATGAAATGTTTTATTTTATTTCTCGAAAATGTCTAGCTTTAACCATACATATATTAATAAAATTAAAATTTACATTAGTGATTTATAACTAACGAAGAGAAAAGAAATTATATAAATAGGTAGGTATAATTATATTTTATTAAAATGGAATTCAATCTTAGATATTATAATATTACAGAATAATATACAGAATTAAAACGATTAAAGCAAAACAAAAAAGGATTTGATTATCAGCACAATTTATGAAAATTATTATTAATAATATTGTTTATGATTAATTAATTAATTATAATATAGGTAATTAATATGATAGACATAATATTTTAAAGCATATAATGTTCAATAAACGTACCACATCCAGGAACTACACATATAATCAAACATTAAAATAATAATAATAATTACTTATTAATATTCAAATAATATCAATAAAAAACTGGACCATATTGAAAAGTTTAATATTACAATATAGACACTGAAATATTATATCACTGTCTATTCCTTAGTATCAAATAGTTAATTCTTCAGAGGTCTATTTTTATAAATATATTGTTAACTCGTGTTTCGATTGTATGTATATAATATTGAATAATTAGTGGTAAGTCTTAAGCTCCAAAAGTGAAATGTAGTGTCTATATAGTATACTGGAAGTTTTATTTAGATGTTAGTTTTAAAATATTTGGTTTTTAAAAAAACAAGTCACGACTTTGTCAGTAGATACTATATATAGTTCCCCGTGGTGAAAATCACTTAACTAGATAAATGTTAAATAAAACAGTTCTAGTTTCCTTGAGCTATTCATTACCCGAAATCAAATAAATACTTTCGTATTCTGTCGATTTTTTTTTGTACAGTCTTTATTGACACTATTTGAATAAAATAACTACCTATTGGATGATAAATTAGTATCACTATGAATTCCATAATATTTAGATTTTAGGATCAGTATTTAGTCATATTTATTATCAAAAGACTGACATGGCCAAAAATGCAATAAAGTGTCTAAATTGTATACAATAATGTGTTGAATTTAAACAGTAACACGAAATATTTCGGTTGAATGGTTTTTGTAAATTATTTGGATTTTTTTATTTGATTCAATAAAAATTTAGTTCAATCCTTATTCAAACCATTATCTGCGCATTCAATGTAAAATCAAAAGGTCCGAATTGGAAACCTACATTTTTGAGAAAAAATAAGGATTGTCCTACTTATAATAGTATTATAAATTATAAGCAACTTTCATACGTTTTCATACGTAAGGTTTTTTTATAAGTACCTAAAAAATTGTATTTTTTAGTTACATATAGGTAATTCATGCATTTTATCAAATATTTAACAGTCAACCTATAATTTTGCTAGCTCATTTACATATGATTTCACGTATTTGTTTGTAGGTAGGTACCTATTCATATATGGCGACATAGTAATATATGTGTGACCTTACAAGTCAAAGTTGACATAAAAGTTGCTTGGAGGAAATAATTAAATCCATATCTTGTCTCAAAAATTAAGAAAATGTTATTTTACTGCACGTGCAATTATAGTCCAATGTCATTTAGCTACAATATTCTTTGTCCGTTAAAAGTTTAACCATAATAAGTCTAACGGGAAAAATAAAATTCTGGTTGCAAAATGAATACCTCAACATTTTTATCAATATTTTACTATTGCACAGCTCAGAGATAAAATAGGGTACTTATAGTTAGGGAAAATGCCAAGTGACTATATTATATTTCAGTGTGTATTGATTATAACATTGTGTATTAGATTTATAGGAACAGATTTTATTTAAAAGTCGTTTAATGTGAGTTATTTATTATATAATAATATTGTAATAAAAAGTATGTCATTATTACGTGAACCAAGTCTCTTTAAAATACGGGTTTCATCGGTAAAATTTGATAATTCTAAAAAATATAATAATAAAATATAAAATTAGCTAGGTATATTTTATTATAATCAATATTAAGCTATTAAATCGAATAAGAAATCAAGGCAAACATTATATTACACTTAGTGTTGTTCATGAGAAGCGAAAATAATACTTTAACTTCAAGAATTAGCCAAACAATAGATGGCTATTATTTTAGAATCTGAACTGAGCGAAGAATGTAGGTTAGGAATTTATAGGTACGAAACGGCCCCTAAGTTATCATGACGATCGCCTAGCACATTTCTGGTAGCGGACTATAATAGTAGAAACTAGAAACTTCAAGTCTACTGTCTCTTAAATTATAATTTTCTATACTCAATGCAATTTTCAAAATATAATATATTATATAAAAATATTTTAAGCCATTAAAGGCT
This sequence comes from Macrosiphum rosae, assembly GCA_016617965.1. Classification (NCBI taxonomy): domain Eukaryota; kingdom Metazoa; phylum Arthropoda; class Insecta; order Hemiptera; family Aphididae; genus Macrosiphum; species Macrosiphum rosae. Next base: position 15,257 of record WHPZ01580779.1, read on the forward strand.
TTTGAAATTGGTTTAATTTTTTCTTTAAGTGTATTACAATACAAAGTACCACATAAATAGTTTTTGTAACAATTTATAAATATAAAAAATACCAAGGTTTTAATTTGTAAGACAAGTTCAAATTTTGATAAAATTAAATATTTATAGTTAACTATACACTACGATATTAAAAAAAAAATTTAATAATTTTAAGGTACATTGTCTATTTATATTTTATACCGTACCTATCACTAGGTAATAGAAAAATAAATCACTATACGTATAGCATTATAAATGCATAACCAAATAAATTTGTAAATACAGCATGACAGACTTTCTCAGCCAGTGGCGTCCGCAGGTCTGAACCCCCCCCCCCCC